>CM065481.1:8017696-8219050 GCA_032873175.1 Leptopilina drosophilae
TGTGTTGACGACAGAGTAATTAAATTTGACATCTGCTTGATAATACTTAGAATGTAACGTGAGCTTTTACTGTGAACGACGTGCTTTGACACAGAGGGTAGAGAAGATGACAAGAGATCCTGGTCGTCTTTGTCGATATTAGGACAAGACAAACCTTCTAATTCTCGAATACCTCTCTCTCTCTATCGAGCCCCGTTGTATATAACGAACGACAAGCAACCAGTCGAGGAAGGAAACGGAAATCGAGGTGATAAAGGGAGAACTGTGTCGAACTTTGATAATTAGTAGAAGTTACATACATGAGTCTCTTCCTGTTACTGTTTCCCTGAAAAGTTTATAGTTAGGGTTAAAGTGTATTTCCCTCTCTCTTTCTCTTTCACTCTATCCTTATTTCCCTTTCCTATTCTAAAAAAAGAAAAATTCTCTCAACGAAAGAATAACAGAGCCCAACGTGACGGAACGAAAGTTTATTTTCCTTCCTTCATTTTTCGATTCGTATGTGAGAGTAAAGGTTTTAAATCACGCTCCATCGTCACCATGTCATTTTACGTTTGGCAATTTCTATTCGTTCTCGTATTCCTCCCCCCCTCCTATCTCTCTCTCTCTCTTTCCATGTATATATGTATATACAAAACGCAGCTTGCCACAAGAATTTCATTAATTGCATATTCCACATGAGTGAGCTTGCAAAGTTTTAGATCCCGTTTGTCAAGTGGCGATCAGAAATGATCATCGCGTTACAGTATTGCCAACATATTGTAAAATTTACATTATATCTGAGGCGGAATTAAAAAGGAAGCACACTCATCATTAATTGGCATGGTTGAAATCAATATTTACCATCTTTTTCTATATATTTTTCCACTGTATAAAAAATATTTAACAAATTTTTAAAAAAGCAATGTTATTGTTTGAAGGTTGGTTATTGGGAACGCGATAATTGTAAGTTTTATGCATGTTATTTTACTTGCTACATTAAAAGAAAACTTATTTAAAAAACAAGTAAAAATTGCTAACTCTTTTCTAAAAAAAATTGTCCACAACATTCATCGTTAAGAACGATGAGTTTAATGATAGAACGTCCAACGTCCTTCCGGCAGTACCAAAAAGACTCAGGTGAGTCCGTCCGAAATCGCTGAATAAAACTAACATGGATTGACATAAACAAAAAGTAATATATATGGTTGGAAAGGTGATGAAACAAGCTTTCAGCGCATGTAAATATCGAGCTTGTAAGTTCAAACCGAAGAGCAGGGTAGCTTAAAGAAGTTGAATTTCCCAAAAATTTATATAATTTTTAGTCACGAAATGATGAAACCCGGTCCTGCCGGCATGACGCTTTTCGCTTTGATTAAAAGGCTACCAAGCCTAGGCATATAAATTTAGAAACTTGATATTTACATCATTGGAAAGCTTGTTTCATTACCTTTCCAACGATATTGGAAACAGCAAGTTTGAGGGCTTTGAAAAATGGTTTAATATTAATATTTTAAAAAGTCAAATATATGGATTTTTTCGTCTTTTCGTCTACTTTAATTCCAAGGAGTTCCGGAAAAGAAAAATTGAATTCCCTTTTTTTAAAAGCCTTATTTTCGGAACATCCGTCCGGCAGGACGGGCGCTTGGACGTTCTATCATTAAAACTTGTGGAAAATATGTGTCTTTCCCAGTGTTAAAGGATTAAAAAAATTAATAATATAATGATAATTAAAATCGAACAATTGTAATTCAAAGAATAATATTCTTCTAATATCGAAAAGATTTTTAGGTTTCAGCTAAATTTGAAGGAAATAATAATTTTATTTGCCAATAAAAATTTATTTTAAATCAGTTTCGGTCAATATTAGGTCTAGCAATTTTTAATCTAAAGTAAAATTTTATCTTGCAATCGATATATTTTTTATTCTTTAGGTAAATATCCACATTTAGAGTATTTAATAGTTAGGTCAGTATTTGGACAGACAAGAAATATTTAATTCAAAGTAATATTTTATTTGATAACCAAAAATTGCTTTCTTACTAATTTTGATAAATATTATTCCATATAAATTTCGATTGAAAGTATAATTCTTTCTTTTAATCATAATACGTTTTACATTTTAGCTGATGTTGGAAAATGTTGTAAGAAATTGTAGGAACTTATGCTTCCCTTTTCATAATAAAAATTATGGTATAATGTAATACAATAAATAATAAGTAGAAAAATAAAACTAAATATAATATAATTTTAATAAAAAGTAACTAAATTAAAAAAAAAAAAACATGCGTTTAAATTTTAAAATAAATGAAATTTATTCTATTTGCTGTTTTATTTTAAACATTTAATTTTAATATCATTTTATAGCAATAAATGACAATTTTCGTGAGACGATATAAATTTGCCACTTTCAAATGTGACTACGCACGCTGTTTAATCAATAAACAACACATTTTTAACACTAAATTTTTTCTATTTATGTATTTTTCGTACCACTCGGATAAAAAATATAGCCGCAAGATTGAATTCGATATTCGTGACTGTGTATCATTAAATATGAAGAAAAAATGAAATCACAGGTTTTTAACTTTTCAATGTATATTTAACTTGCACGTCACCTTAACCCCGAAGAATCGACAGTGGCATACTTTGACATAAAAATATGTTCTCATTAAACTTGCTTTTCTTGGAATAACATAACACTGTCCGATAAATATTTGCCTTTTCTTCGCATGCTCATACCATTATTTTCGATTGACTTTTAATTATTTTTATTATCATTATTATGTATTTTATTTAGTACTTCTGTAAAGAAAGATTTATTATTTATTTAGCTGCTTCTGATATAAACAAGTACACGGATTTCTAGAGAAAACCATTGCAGCATTTATGAGTTTTAAGTATTCAAAAATTGTCGTCTAGAGAAATCAAGTTTTAATTAAAATCTTAATTTTAATATATGTGATATTATTAATTTTGTAATTTCATTTTTTTTTTCAATTACAAATATGTGACGTGCCGCGACAAAAGGGACCTTAGCTGTTTTTGACAGAACTGAACTTAAAAGTATAAATAAATAAAAATGACCAATTTTCTTTACAAACTATTGATATTTAATTCATTATTATGTGCAATATTTTCAGAAAAATATGCTTTTGATGATAAATAATCAATAATAAATTTTTAATGAAGTTAAAAGCACTCCAAACATAACCTAAAATTCTAAGCAGCTAAGGTCCCTTTTGTCGCGGCACGTCACATATAGTTTATTGCAAGAATACTTTGCTGAAATAAAATTATTATTATCATTATTCTTTTCATAATGAAATTATTTGACATTTTAATATCAGGGATATTTTCTTATAATTTAATTTTCCTATTATTTACAATTACAGATATATATATATATATATATATATATAGTTTGTTGCAAAAGTTCTTATTATAAGAAACAAACGTTATTATTTTCTGTTCCTTTGTGATATTAGTGAGCTTCTCAATTATTTTTGTCTTTTCTATAAAAATCTGTTTCAATTTTTTTTTCTTCGTCTCTTGTTTGTATGTTTTCAGTTATTTTCTTGATTTTCTTTATTTTTCCTCTTTTCTCTCTGACTTGTATCATTCTTTTTTTCCTCTTTCTCTATACTACCTATGTAGTGTCGTTTTTTGTATGCTTGAGACCCCAACCTTAGTTTTATAAGGTTGTTTTTCTTTTTCTTTTATATACCAGGTTATAAGCCTCGTTTCAACTCCTTTTAGAATCTTTTCCGGGGTGCAAAGTGAAATATTTACTTTACTTTATTTCAAGAAAATGATACACCTCTATACAGATTTTCTACTTATTTTGTTATAACCTTTACCATTATTCTTTACTCTGAAAAGGAGATAATTTTATCAATTTTTTCCTCTTCTTTTTTAGTGTGGCTACAAAGAAAATATTGCAAGAGTAGATGAAAATTTAATTACTTGTTTCAAATATATGGTAGGTGTTTTAAAAAGAAATTTTGGCCAAATTATTTAATACTTTTTTACTTGGAATAAATTTAATCTTTAAAAATATTATTTTAATATGAAAAATATTTTCTCCTAATTTCATTTTTTCAAAAGAAACTAAAGAAAGTAATGATTATTGACAATTTTTTTGGAATTTAAAAGAAATTTTTTTTTGCATTTATTTTTTCGATTCAGAAAAACCTAACAAAAATTTCGGATTTAATTAATAATTACCCCGCTTGGCAATTAATTAGTAAGTTATTAATTAAATTCCAGCAACTATACTAATATAATGCCTCATAAAAAATGGTTAACGAGCTTTGTCATATATAAATAATTTTTTATCATGGTCTTTAAAATAAGTTCATAAAAAAGTTTTATTTGTTTTTTATTGTTTCTTGGCCTACTTAATTCAATTTGAAGCTGGTATTATTAAATTTTAAATTTTATTTTTATGATCAAAAATATATTTTTTTATGTATCATTTTTGTTCTCCTTTTTTAAAATTGATTTTTCTCTCTCGCGTACATGTAATGTTATTTTTTTCCTTCTATTTTGAAAGGTGGTAGTGGCTCGCTATAGATAATTTAATTAGACTCGTATCGGGTTTCCCGTCGATCGGAATAATAATAAAGTATCATTTAATTTTCCAATGATTGTTTATACGTATACATATATAAAGAACCTTTTATTTTTCAATTTTATCATTTTTTATTTTTAAAAAGTGCAAAGAACAATGAGAGATTGTTCAACCAAACATTAACCAATACTCATTTGTTTCTGGATATAATATTAATTTATTTTTTTCAAATTTCTAAAGTATAAAAAAATTAATATTTATCACTTTTTGCATTTAAAACGTACAACAATGTTTAAATAAAATATAAAGTTTGTTCACACGACAAGTGGAACCATTCTCGACAATTAGTACGATTACCCTACAATAAGAAAAATTTTATTATCTAAAAAAAATCAGTTACAAAATTTTTAAATAATTGCAAAAATGAAAAAATTTAACAGTTTAGAATTAATTAATATTGTGATAAAATATTATTTTCAAATAAGTATTATCTAAAAAACAAACTTTTTATTATAAAATAACATTAGTTACTTTTTAATTAAACTTTTGCAAAAATCTAGAAATCATTGATATTTAAAGGTAAACGTTTGTAAATAATATAAAAATAATGCGATTCAGGGACAACATTTTATTCAATTAAATACTGTCTGACTCAATATTAATGAAAACTACTGAAACTAAATTTTTTATTACCAAATAAAATTAATTTCAACTGCATTCAACTTTAGCAAGAAAATAAAAAATGCATCAATTGGAAAATAAAATTGTACTTTTAATTAAAAATTACTTGACCAAATATTGATCGAAACTACTGAAAAATAAATTTTTATTGTCAAATAAAAGCTTTAATTATTACTTTCTTATTAATTTTATTAATATTATAGAAAAATATAATTTCTTTTAGTGAATATTTTGAATGAAACATTTAAAATATTTGAAATAGTCATTGATTCATTTAAGAATAATCTTTTAACGTAATTAGTTGGAAACTATATTTTCAATTAGAAAACCGACTGTTATTATACAATTTAATGAATCTCGCCCTCTCCCTCAAGCATTAAGTACTTTATTAGCAAAGAAGCGAAATGAATATTTGCCATGGATCTGACGAACGATAAATTTATAAAATTGGCTCATCCTTTCTTGCGAGAGTGAGAGAGTGAGAGAGAGAGAAAGAGAGAGAGACCCGAACTGCAAAAACCAGCTGATACCAGGTACGCGAACGGACAAGCGTCGAGCCAAAATGCTCGACATTGTCAGGCAAAGTCTAGTCAGCCAACCAGCAAGTAGGTACAGTCGGTGTAGAGTCAGACGGTGGCAAGAGTTGCCAGTCTAGCGTGGGCGCACGAAGCGGTACCACGTGCAACGACCTTACACCGTCAATATCTCCCGCCAAACCGCACAACTTCGAGAGGAATTCTTCGGAAAATTACAAAAATTTATTTCACTTTATTTTCCTTTTTTTCCTTCAAAAAAATAATATTCGCTAAAGTGCGCGAGTGGAAATTTACAATTTTTTCAATTAATTCAGCATTCAAAAATTTTTGAACACTAAAAACATTTTAATTTCTTTTCTTCTTTTTCATTAAAAAAAGAAAATTCAGTAAAGTGCGTGAGTGTGAAAACTTGCAATTTCTTTTCTAAATACGTTAAATTTTCCATTACGCATAAACTTACAGAGAATTTCAAAATTTATTCATTTATTTATATTTACGTGAACTATGAAATTATAGTGTATATCAATAATTTTGAGTGAAACGTTCTCGTGATGTGATTTCAAAAACGTTTGAGACGAAGGAAGTTCGTGAGAATCGATGGCCCAAATTTATTTCCTAATAAGTGTTTATAAGGTAGCTCAAAAATTTTCTTGGAATATGAATAAACAAAACGAAGAGTGCAATCAACGAATGCATGGATTAAATTACATCAAGAAAGTGTATTTTTTTCTCTATTAATAGAACAATAAAAAAAAATTTCCAACAATTAAATTAGAAATAATCGTATTTTTAAAAATGAACAAATTAACAACCGAAGAGACACGAAATTCACTTGTTTTTAAGGACAAAAAACATTTTTATAATAACAAGCAGAATTATATTGTTTACTATTTATTATTTATTCATTATATATTTATTTATTTATTTTTTATTTCATTAATATTATTTTGTCTCGAAAATATTTTTTAACTCACAAATAAACAAAATTTGTTTTCATATAATTTTTCTTTTTTTTCAATTTCAAATTTATTTATAAAATAAAATTAGTTTCAACTTCTTTCTACTGCAGATGAAGCTGAAGTATAAAATATATTACAATTGAAGGAGAAAATTATACTTTGATTGAATTACAGTCTGTTTGACCACAAATTGACTAAAACTACTGAAAACTAAACTTTATATTTTCAAATAAAATTAGTTTCAATTTTCTTTAAATTTTATAAAAATATGTAAGAATTATTGCGTTTTAGAGATAAAACTTTATTTTTCTTTACAATAGCCTAACACAGTATGGACAAATACTACTAAAAATGAAATTTTTTATTAAAAATGATAAAAAATATTATTATTACACAGTAAAAAGAAAGTCTTATTTTGAGGCAGGAAAGCAGCCTTAAATTAAGATGCAACATTTTAAGGCAGTCAATGCTGAATTTACGCACGTATTTTGTATCCTGTAACATTATAGCAGACAGTGCTGAATTTAAGACCAACCTTAAATTAAGATTTACTTTTTACTGTGTGAAATATAACATTCTATTTACAAGTATGTACTGCCTGATGAAACATTGACCAAAGTACTGAAAACTAAAGCTTTTCTTATTAAGTCAAATTAGTTATGAATTTCCAATTGAACACTTCTACAATTGAAAGATAGAATGACACTGGAATTAAACTTTGTCTCACATAATATCGACGAAAAATACTGAAAACTGAATTTTTTATTATTAAATAAAATTTTCCAATTTGAACACTTTTTTAATTTAAATTTTTTTTATAAAATATATATTTTTTATTGCTAACTACTTTTAATGCAGTCGATAATTTCTCAAAATCTTCATGATATAAATATGCTCAATACTTTTTTTTCATTTTTTATTGATTGCAATTTAAAAAAATTAAAATTCCGAACGATCAAAATTTTTTGAACTAAATTTTTCTTTATTCTTTTTTAAATCCTCAATTGGTTTAAATTCTAAATTATACCATCATTAACAATATAAGTTTATTACTTTTTAAAATTCCGATATTGAAATAGAAAAATAAATATAAAATTTTATACGATTTTATGATTATATCTAATCTCGGTAAAAGTGGATGTACAATTTTCCGGGTACTCGATAAATTCAATTTCCGATTTTTCAAACGGTTTCTACACACACACACACAAAATGTAGTTGCAGCAACATTTTTGTCGATTTTTATTTTTACGAATTTTATATTTCATATTTCAGAAAAAGAAAAACATTTTTTTAAAACATTTTTTCTTAACTAGAATCTAAAAAAAAATTTTTATTTAATTTCAAACAACCCTTTTCTGAACCATTTTTCTTCTATACGTTCAAAAAAGGCACAGTATTCATAATTTCAAAAATAATCAAGTAATAATGTAATTTTCAATATTATAAGTTATAACGTGCTCGGAGATAAAAGTTCCTTCGTCGAAATGTAAACCTATATCTTAAATTTTGTCGACGAGTGCCTGATTTTTCATATTTTTTTTATACTCCCGTTTTATGCCGCATTTCTTGGTACACTTCTTCTTTTTTTGAATCATAACCCATTTTACGAGCCTAACATACATCATACGAGTTCGGTAAAAATTTTTTCCCTATCCCTTTTCCTTTCGTAGAATGAAGAATAGTGATGTTAACATGACTGAACATCTAAAAGAAGAAAAAAAGGAAAGAGGATTGAAAATATAAAAACTTCTTTTTTATTGTTCTGCAAAGTTTTTACGCTTGTCGAGCAAGAAACGAGAATTGGTGAGACTGATTGGTCGCTATTTTTCTCGCATTTTCTTCATTCTCTGTTTCCATTTTTTTCCTTTTATAATTTTTGTCGAAAAAGAATTGTCAATGTATTATTTTGATGTTAGTTCTCTCAAAGAAAAATATTTTAAAATAAAATTTGTTTAAACTAAAAAGAATTATCTGATTTAACTAGGGTAAATCAGACAATAGTCGGATAGTTGAAAAAATCTTTTTAATGAATACTGTTTGAAAATTGCAATTTAAATTTCTTTAAACTTTCTTCCTCATGTAATTGTTCCTAATGGTCCTTTAAAACTACTATACCTATCATGTTTACAAAAATCATGTTTATGAAAAAAAGGTTTTATTCGTTAAAAAATGATTAAATAAACAAGTAAGAATACAACAGCAATAATAATCGACCGCTTAAAAAGCTTTAAAAAACGTATAAATTTTTTTTTGCTATTGCAAAAGTTTAGATCTGTACCTTTTTCTTTTCTTGAAAGTACTTAATTGCCAATCAAATGAATTGCAATATTTTTATACTATTTCCAAAAAATGAAGGAAATATAATTTATTTGGTAAATAATTTTAGTTGATAATATAAAATTTCGTTTTCACTAGTTTTGGTCAACGCTTGGTGAGACAAACTTTAATTCAATGTGTCATTCTATATTTTGCACTTTAGCAAAGGAGAAGCAAGTTAAAACTTACTTTATTTTTTATTAAAAATTAAAAAATTCATATTTCAGTAGTTTTGGTCAATTTTATGTGCGACCAATGTTAATTGAAAGTACAAGTCTGACTTCCAAACGCAATATCTTTTATGTATTTGCTAAAGTTGAAGGATGTAACTTATTTCGCAAGTAAATCTGTAACTAATTTAATTTGATAATAAAA
The DNA here is from genome assembly GCA_032873175.1 of Leptopilina drosophilae. Taxonomy (NCBI): domain Eukaryota; kingdom Metazoa; phylum Arthropoda; class Insecta; order Hymenoptera; family Figitidae; genus Leptopilina; species Leptopilina drosophilae. The sequence goes on from CM065481.1 coordinate 8,027,116, forward strand.
ATTTTAATTTTCAGTAGCTTTGGTGAATATTTTCTCAGAGAAACTTTGATTCAAACTATAATTCTATCTTCCAATCCAGTAATAAATTAATTTAAATTTTCTTTAAATTCTTTTCACTATCGATCCAACTATGTAAAGAATGATGATGGCAAAATTTATGACTTCGTTTGTTGTGTACACAACGTCGATATAGGATACACCAAAAGAAAATATATTAATAATATATTAAGAAAGTAAAGTCATCTTATTAAATACCTTATTGTACTTTCATTTTTCTATTTTTCGCCTGAGCTATATCGTGAAAATTTATTCCCAACTGAAAAGCAATATTATTAAAAAAATGTTATTTTTCAAACATTCTCTAAATTAAAACATCACAATCTATATTGTATTTAATAAAGTATAAGAATGGAATGGGTAAAAAAAGAGTTGATAAAAAAATTCACGTAATTTAAAAGGAACTTGTTAATAACTTGCCGTTCTTCTATTTCTTCTTCTTCTTCTTCTTCTTCTTTTTCTTCTTCTTTCTTTCTTTTCTCTACTTTTATTTTATTCTCTATTTAATGTTTCATTTTTTCCAATTTGCTCTTTTACGTTTTTCTTTCTCTCTGCATTTTGTTTTGCATTCATTTCGAAAGAATAGATATTACATAATTATAATTATAAAAATTTTGCTCATTTACTACTTTTGCAAAGAATTGTTTTTTGCAGATTTTTAAATAAGTTTAGTTGCAACATAAATTTCATCCATCAACTCACTGAAAAAACCTAGTCTCAAAAAATGAGTAACGTATACGCAACTCATTTTGAGTTGCAACAAAGATCAGACTCTTATGGCGTTCTAACATTATACGTTCTATGGCGTTTAACATAGTCTTATTTTGAGATGCAACAAAAATGAGACTGGGTTTTTTGTGTGCTTCAGCAAAGGTATAAAAATTATTACGATTGGAAAATAGAATTGTCCTTTGAATTAACGTTTGTTTGGCATAATATCGACAAAAATTTAAACATAAAATTATTCTTCAAATTAAACTCGTCTAACCAAATATTGTCCAAAACTATTGAAAAGTATATTTTTTATTAGCAAATAAAGTAAGTTCTAACTTCTTTCAACATATTGTAGAATAGTAGAAAACAAATTAAAAGTAGAATACAAAAAAATCCAAAAACTATTAAAATTTTACAATCTAATAAAATGAGTTACAACTTTTTTCAACTTCAGTAAAATTATTCGAAAAATCGTAACGATTTAAATTAACATTATTTTTTGTAGGTGTATAAGTTATTTATAATTTATTTATTTATTCATTTAATAATAATATAATATACATATAATTTAAGTACACGATTTTTTCTTCGTTTTGGATTTAAAGGAGAATTCTTTTTTAATAAAAAAAATTATAGTCTAGAGAGAGAATAAGAAGAATTGGGAAGTAAGGTAGAAATTTTTTGAAATAAGATGAATAGCTTGGGTCTTGAATGTGCAGTGAAAGGAAATACCTGTTTAATAAAAATATAAAGGCAAAGTTCTTCATTCGGTTATCAAAGTATTAAAATCGATTTCGTTGTACACCTCAAAGCGAAGTTCGTTGACTTTGACATTAACTAAAGAGGTTACCATAGTCTAACCTAGAGCAAGAATATTATAATGAAGAATGGGGATATATATATATATATATATATACATACATATATATAATATCACTTTACACGTTACAAAAGAATTTAATGACAAATGTAAGTGTCAATTTGATGTGTTTTCTCAAACTCTTGGCTTTAATTTTAAGGATTTTATTTATATTCTTTACTTGTATTTTTTAACTAAAAAAGAAACAAAATAAATATAAATAATAATATTTAAAATTAAAATATAAAAAAGTAAATATATTGTTATCTTGAAAATATATTTCTCAACACTAAAAAAAATTGCCAATTTTGATTATCTCACTTCAAATCACTTTTACTACTAAACACTATAAAAAAGTTTTCATATAACAAAAACTGATTTTACAATTGCCAAAATACTAAAAAGTCTGACCATACCTGACTTTTACTATTTTTTCAAATTTACTTAAATTCGAAAATGTATTTCTTTAATGTTTTTATTATGATAAGTGACTTTTATTACTTTTATTAAAGTTTTCTGTAAATTAAAAAATTATAATTTTTTATAAAAATTATTCGTCAAATTACATTGGCAATATTTTTTAAAAACTCTACTTCTCCCCCTTAAGGAGTGGGGGTTAAGGTGGGTTCTTACGCCAATAAATGAATCCTCACATTAACGATGAAGCTTAAGTCATAAGGAACCTTGCAGAAGCAGTTCAACTTTAACTTCTTTTAATCCCATCGATCTTTTGGACGGAAAACTCAAAACTATTAAAGTCAGAAATTTCCAGCTCAAACCGTATTATAAAGTTGTTTTACTTCAAGTTAAATCTGAGTTGGATAATCCCGGGAAGGGATAAAATAAAACGAAGACAGAAAACAGTTTCTGCATGGAAATGATAAAATAAATTTTTTATTTCCAACGCAGAGATATTAAACTGCAAAATCTTTCATGATAAATGATCAATATATTATAGAAACTTTTGCAATATCCATACACTGAAAAGGAAAAAAGAAAAATGAAAAGATAAAAATTATTTTATCATCAAGAAAACTGAAACCTGAATAATTCAAATTATTGATTAGGATTTATTTAACAAATCATACAAGGTATGGAACTAATATTAACTACTTTTTACTTTTCTTGAAAAATTTATAATCCATTAAAATCTAAAATCGTTATTATACAAAAGAAATTCACTTAACTAGAGAAGAAAACTTCTTTTATAGAAAAAAAATTATCGGATAATATCGGAATACTTTTAGAATAATATAATAATTACTTAAATCAAAAGAGAGAAATAAAATTCGATAAAATTAACACTTCAAAATATTATGTTCAGAGAACACTTATTGATTTTTTTTGCTCAAAAATTTGAGAATATTATAATGAATTTTATTTTAAGAAAAAATAGTTTCGTTCTCAACCTAAAACTGAAGACAATAATATTAAAACATTTTATCACCGAAAAAGTGGACGACTAAAAATTATAAAAATGCATAGTATAGTAGTAAAAATATTTTTGTTTGTCAAGCAAACATTTTTAGAAACAAATGTTTTATTATTCAAGGTAAACTAAATATTGCCTTCAGATGTCTCACACATAATTATAATTATGAAATTGGTAAAATAAACAATTTTAAAATTGCTTAAAACTTTTAAAAAATGGAGTAAATGTCTGTCTATTTCTTAAATAATAAATACTCATTTACATTGCATATCTGCATGCATAAAATAGTTAATAATTTTTTACAAAATCGAAATATAAAAAAGCTGATAAATTTTAAGAAAGTAATTGAATTGCTACATGGGAACACTGTATATCAATAAGTAAAATTTAATATATACTTTTCACTTGTTAAAGCAATGCAAGTCGAATTTCTATGCTATACCTTATATATAGAATATTCCGAGAATAATTCAAATCAAATGTATATTACCAAGAGAGAATTTCGCGCACTGAATTTAAAATTCACTGTCAGTGAATAAGTAATATTTGTTGGAAATTTTATATACTCTCATTTCAAAAAAAATGACAAAAATTTATAATTATAAGAAGAAGAAAAAATTATGAAAATTTTATTTTAAAGTAATTAATAATCAATAATTTTAATAGGATACATGCAATCAATTATGAAGTACAACAAAAAATTAATTAGTACAATTATTTACTTTATTCACTATAATTTCAAATAATTAAATATTCCTCACATTCACATACACATAGTATTGTATTTCGAAATAAAGAAATGCTATTAGAATAAACGTGTTTTATTTTTATGTAATCAATATCCAATTACTAAAAACATTTGTATACGCAAGAACAATGCATGATTGTTTAAATAAACTCAATTAACAAAAACAACAGTTTCAGAATGTTTGACGTCAAACTTCACTCTCTCTCTCTCTCTCTCTCTCTCTCTCTCTCTCTCTCTCTCTCTCTCTCTCTTTGAGTTTAATCAACAATAAATAACTAATTTTCAAGTGATGCTAAAATTTGTTAATTAAATTGCATTCAACAATTATAAATTATTATCCGATGATTAAATATAATAATTAGATAACACTCTTGATTAACGCAAACTCATCTTTGTAATGTCAATAATTTTAATTAAAATTTAACGTTTATATATAAATACATATGAAAATTGATACCAAAAGAAAAAATTAATTCAAAATTAAAGACATTAATATGTTATATTCCAAACAGTTTAATGATAATAAAATATTAAAAATAATTAAAATTTTCCATAACTATGTTTATTTTTTCTTTTTTAAGTTTCTCAATATTTAAAAAAAAAATTTTTAAACAAAATATAAAATTTTTATTTGAATTTGAGCATAAATCTGACAGTTCACATGTATATATATATATATATATATATATATATATATATATATATATATATATATATATATATATATATATATATATATATATATATATATATTTCTCGAGAAAAGAGGAACTGCACTTCAACAATTGCACGACATATTCGAGAAGAAAGGGGGACTTGAAGTGTGAACAAGAATGTACCAAGCATGTGTATATGCGTTCTTCAATGAAAAAAAAGAATAAAGAAAACGAAATAGAAGGTTGGATTGGAAGACTTTGGGGTTAAGCTTTCGAGTATAGTGGTTTTCCACCCTTCGTGAGACCAACTCGTAATTGAATTTCATGCTCACTGTAAACACAATGTCTACATATGTGTAAATCATAACTGACAATTCAAAAACTTAAATCCAAAAATTATAAAATTTATTTTAAAAACAACAATTATAAATTTTATAAAAGTATTTTCTAAATAATTGTAACAATTTAAAAGTATTTTTATTATTTTAAAGTTGCTTTTTCATTTTATTTTGATTTTTAATATTTTTTATACCGAATTTTTCAATAACAAATATTAAAAATTTCAGTTATTTTTTAATTAAAATTTTTTAATATTTTTTAGAATGAAATTCAAGTGTAATTCTATCTTATAATTGAAATCTTTTTGCCACAGTTACAAGATGTTGTAAGTGATTTTTTCGATAATTTATTATGTTTAATATTTATTACCTTCAGCTTTAAGTAGTTTTTGTCAATATTTGTCTAAGCAAACTTTAATTGAAAGTATAATTTTGTCTTTGACTTGAAATATATTAACAATAATGTAACTGATTGTGTTACTAATTATTTTCTTTTGAAAATAAGAATATAAGTTTTTAGTTGTTTTGGTCAATATATTGTATCAGACAAATTGTAATTATTCAAAGTTTAGCATTATTTTAAAACACATTGAAAACTTTCTTATTTTCAGATTAATTGTTTTGGGTTCTGAAATTAATTAATGAATGATACAAGAGTAAATCGATAAATTCTCTGTGAGATAAAAGTGAAACCTGAAAATGACCATGAGCCACTAATAGTTAGAAATATTTATAATAATCGAGACAGAGTGAGGAATTATTCTCCGCTTATATCTACATAAGGAAATTTGAGAAAGTCATTTTGATAACTTAAATATTCAAAGCAATCTAAAGTAGCTATTGGCCTAACCAACTGAATCTAAAACTAATCTAACAACTTCCCCATCTACAACGCGCAAGTGTTGGCGGGCAAAAGGAGTTTGTCCCTTAGACTCGGGTGATATCTTGCTGGTGTGTATAATGGTAATAATTTTCGCAAACGTAGGGATTGCTTCACTTTCCATTAAATCGGGAAGGGAAGACAGTTTCTCTAGCGAGCCAGCCAGCGAGAGTGCGATAGCCTACCTTTTAACCTTCCTAAACCACCAAATAAATCACACACGATTAATGGTCAATTTCATCAGAGGCCTTTAGGAACACAATGAATAATTCATTAATTCGCTTTTTACATATTTCCTTACTTCAAACAATCCCACAAAACCCAAAGAACCCTCGTCATTTTCATCCTTTTCAAGAAAAAAATTTTTTTAAGCAAAAAAAATTACTAAACTTCCAAAAGCTTCTAAAATTGCCAATTTTATTTAAAAAAATTTTATATACATAAAAAACAATTTTTCTTCAAATATTAATTTTTTTCATAAAAAAACAGACAATAGAAGCAAATTTTTAAAATTGCCTCTGAATTCAATAATTATACTCTATATGTTTTCAACGAAAAGAAAAAAAAGTAAATGAAATTATTTCGAACCTTCAACACTTTGAATCATAATAATAAAAATCTATTTCAACAATGTAAACAATGCAACATGGTTTACATAAAAATGAATATATAAAAAAATCAGAAAAAAATGAAATTGTTTCGAAATTTCAATAGAACTTTGGTAAAACATACCATCATTTAACTTTTTTGATTTTAATTAATGGTCCTCATTAAAATAAATTGTAAACATTGAAATATTAAAAAACGAATTCACAATATCTTGGATCCCTTGTTATTTATAAAAAAATTTTATTAAATGTATATTTTATTTCGGAATGTATAAAATTAAAACCATAATTTTATAACAATTTTTAATAAGTTTTATATAAATATATATATATATATATATATATATATATATATATATATATATATATATATATATATAATAAGGCCCGAGTGGTAGTTTGAATGTAGTTTTGGTCAATATTTGGACAGACATACTTTAATTGAAATTGGGATTTTATCTTTCAATTTTACTATTTTTTATATTTCGTTGAGAAAAGATGTTGTAAGTAATTGTGTTTGATAAAAAAACATTATTTTTCAGTAGGGTGGGTCAATTTTATGGCTAGACCAATTATAATTCAAAGAATAATTGTATCCTTGAATGGGTTCCACAGTACATTGGATTTTTATATTGAGCTTCAATGATAAAATCGCATCTATTTTGACATCACCTTAAAACGCACAGATTTTTGCTACAGTTTTAATTAAATTTATCGGATGTTGTATATAATTTTATTATATATAAATAAAAAGTTTGAAATTAAGCTTCCAAGTAGTGTTTTAGTCAATATTTGATAAGATAAACTTTAATTCATAGTATAATTCTATCTTTCAACCATAATATTTTTTATAATTTAGCTAAAAAGTTGAAAAAAGTTACAAATAATTATATTTGCCAATAAAAAGTTTATTCTTCTGTAGTCTCGGTCAATATTTGGTTGGACAATGCTAAATTAAATGTAATTTTTTACTCTCCATTTGCATTCTTATTCAAAAACCCAACATTTTTTCTCCTGTAAAAGAAGAAAGTTCAGAATAATATTAATTAAAAAACAGAATTTCAAAGAAATAACACAGTAAAAAGAAAGTCTTATTTTGAGGCAGGAAAGCAGCCTTAAATTAAGATGCAACATTTTTAAGGAAGTCAATGCTGAATTTACGCACGTATTTTGTATCCTTTAACATTATAGCAGACAGTGCTGAATTTAAGACCAACCATAAATTAAGATTTACTTTTTACTGTGAAGAACTTTTTAAACATTTCCATACGCATTACTATATTTATCTTTTTATATGTATATATACTAGAAAATCTTCTCTTTGGTGATATTTTTATAACTCTTTACAAATGCAAAAAATATGTTTTAAATATAAAATCGAGAAAGAATTTTTCTTTCACAGTAAAGAAAAAAATATATCGAGAAATAAGATAGTTTTTAACAAAAGACAAAATAAAGTTTACGAGTTATTTCATCAATAGTGTGCTTTTTTTAACTAAAACACAAACAAATTTGTCTTATAAAGTTAAAATTAAAATATATTACAGATAAATGTAAGTGTAAATACTTTATAAATAAATATAAGTAAAAATAATTTATGAAAAATGTAAATCAAAAAATCTTGTTTTACAATTTTACAATAAGTGTTCTGTTGTATTTAATTGAGGTCAGACGGTATGAAATTTATAATAAAAAGCCTATTACATTTTCGTGACGATAAATCAAACTTTATTGTCTTGAAAATTTTTAATTAAATTTTCCCCATCTTTTCAAAACAGATAAAAAAGAATATTGTATTGTCAGAATTTCAATGAATTCAAATATGCAGCAAGGTAATTTCCGCACACTCTTTAACAAAAATATTTCAATCTTTTTTTCATTTTTAAATTCTCTAGTCAGAAAACTTTTGTAAAACCCCGAAAAATGAAAGAAGAATACAGAGAATTATATGAGAAACTTTACGAAAAATGAGAAATATTTTAAAGTGCAGTTTTTTGAAGACAAATGATAAAGTTGAATAAAAATATGATCCTTTAAAGCGTAGAAAGAAAAAATTCAGGGTTTATAAAATAAAAAGTGTATGAAAAAATGATTCAAAGCTAAAAATTTTTATAAAAAGAATTTTCAAATCGTATAGAACAAATTTAACAATTAAATAAACAATTCGAAATTATATTAAACATAGGAAAAGAGAAGAAAATATTTAAAAACAAATTTTTTTACAAAAATCTTTAAAACAAGAATGTTTTAAATGAATAAAAATTTATTTGTCTCTCTCTCTCTCTCTCTCTCTCTCTTTTCAGTTTTCAAGTACAATTTTTTTACTATAATAAAATTTTCTACATCAAAAACCTCAAATTTATTCGTTCAGAAAATCAATCTTCAATATTAGTTCAGGAACAAAATTCTAGATTCAAATTGGTTGGAAATTACTCTCTTCTTTTTTTTTCTTTTTTTAAAATTATTTAATGATGTAAGAGAAAAAAAAAGTTTAACTCAAGTATTTTTCTGCAATATCATTAAAATTTATTTACAGGAAAGAAGAAAAATAATCCCTCAATGACGAATGTGCAAAAAATATTAAGTGCACTTTCAGTTATCATTAATAAATTCAGAAAATATTAATTATTTCAAGAACTAGGACTTCGTTATAGTCGTTTACTTTATTTTATTCAGTTTTTAAATACCACTTTTATTATAATATATAATAATTATTATAATTATAATTCTTACTATTATTACTTTTATTTAATTATTATTATTAACATTAAATATTATATTGAACTGTTATATTAATTTTTATCTTCTACTCATATTATTATAAAAGTTTTAATTAAAATTTTGCAATATTTTCAAAACGGATAAATCAATATTCGTATTATTAAAATTTTAAACATATGAATTCACGCGTGCGGCAGGATAATTTTCCTATATTTAACCATATTAAATTATTTAATGAAATATATAATTAATATTTTTTCTATATTTACTAAAATTGATTGTGGAAATTTTTTTTAGTTTAGTTTTATCGATTCTTTTTTTTCATTGTTTATTATTTTTAATGTCATTTTTTACTATTAGTTTTTGTAGTCTGACCAAATATTGACCAAAACTATTGCAAACTAAACATTTTATTATCTCACTAATAAGATTAGTTACAACTTTCTACTAATATAACTAGAGTCTAAAACTATTGTATTTTAAAGATATAATTATTTTCTATGTTATGTAAACAAAATTAGTTTAAATTTTTTCAATTCTAGGATAATTTAAAAATAAATTCCATTTAAGAAAAACTTGATTTTTCAAATAATTAAAGTTGGTCTGGGCCAATGTTGACTAATACTAATATAACTATTGAAAACGTCTTTAAACTTTAGCTTATAATTAAATTTTTCAAATTCTCATTTTCAAATCCATAGTATTTAAATTGATTTCTAAAAGAATTTCTTTATGACAAAAATGCTTTTGTTTATTGTCACTAGACGAAGTGAGAATTAAGTAGAAAACTAATTAACATGTGTGAATATTATGAGCTTCAACTAATTTTATTAAAAGGAATTTTTCACGATAAAGTCGTCAAGAGAGAGAAAATATATATATATATATATATATATATATATAACGTGAGTGAACTCTCTTTAAAAAGGACGGCAATCCCTGGTATCGCAGGACAAAAAAAGGAAGGGAATTCAAGTAGGATTCTGCTAGACGATAAGTCAAATAAAAAAACCAGAATTGCGGATTTAATAAAGGCTTCTTGAAAGCGCGCTAAGCGAAAACCGATTTCATTATGGTCTCGATTCGTTCGTTCGTTCGTGCGTCCCCCGTTGCTGACGCTCGATTTCGAGTTCTCTTTCTTCGTTTTCTTGTTCCTTCACCCCCCCCTCCCTCTCGCTCTCTTTTTCCTTTTTTTGCATCGTACAGCGTAAGGAAAAAAATTTCAAGTGGCATACAGAAATTCTTCTCCCCCCTTACAATGCACTCACGCTCTTTTTTCCTCTCTTTTTTCTCTGTTTTTTGCCGTGAATAATTGCAATCATTGGCATTGAGTCACTTTATCCGTGTGTACACTTCCGTTTGGTCGGTAATTAAGAAACTTTCGAGTTCACTGTAGTGACATGCTCTCGTGTACCATCCGGTGTGGTATCAAGTTGTTCGCTTCGAACTCAGACTGTGCGCTTTCGATTTTGCAAGTGACTCCCTGGCACACACCAAATAATCACTCGCCCAACACTGGAGTTTGTACCCGGCGAGAGAGAACCCTTTGCATATTCATGCATTGGTCTGAAATAATTCCAGATTATAAGCGTGTACGAGAGATCCCCCAGCGCTTATTCTCTAAAGTTAAACAAACCATCTCTATGCGAGCATATCCCTAGAATTATTCAAATTTAGGGGAATTCAAACGATATTTCGAAATATATTATTGAATGATAGTTTAAACTTCCTTTGCATGGATTTCCAATTTCAAAGAAATTCTTTATATTCAAATGTGTATACATTTTTGAAAAATTACATTTCTCTTCATTCATAACAAAATTTACTCTTTAAATTTAAATTAGTGTAGACATTCATTCTTGGTTAATTCATTAATTAATCTTCAATTTAAAGAATAATAAAGAATAATACTAAAGTTGAAAGGAGTTGAAACTAATTTTATTTGATAATAAAAAATTTTTATTTATGTCAATATTTGGTCAAACAAAATGTCATTCAAAGTATAATTTCCTCTTTAAATTATAATTTGTCTAATTTCGTTAGACAATACTACTAAATTTTTTTATAAGATTCTCAAATTATTGCAAAAGTTGAAGGACATGTAAATTCTATATTAAATAATAAAAATTTTCGAATTCAGTAATTTTTGTCAATATTGCATTAAAGAAATGATTAAAAAACGATCACTAATCACTAATAATTTCAGTACAAATAAAAATCGATAATTAAAAATTAGAAAATAACTGAAATTCTCAATATACTTTACTAAAAAAATTCATTAGAAAAAATACGAATGGGAAAAAAATGAGAAAAAAATTGAAAATTCCAGTGTGCAAAAAAAGTTGAAAATTAAGAATAAATAAATAAATTCAGAATAAAATTATTTCTCAAATCTCAACAATCTAAGAATGATTTAATTATCCTTTTACTTGTGAAATAATCATTAATATTTAATCTCTCATAATTTAAAATCTCATATATAATAATGAACCAATATCAAGTTTCTTCCTCTTCTCTTAATACCTTATCAAACCCGATCTAGGATTCATTAAACGTTCTCTCTCTCCCTCTCTTTCGCTCTCAATTTTTTTTTACTTTACTTTCCTCCTCTAACTTTATTCATCATTCTTCGTCAAGTTCTACAGAAATTTCAACTTAAATTAATAGTATTAAAGTAATCGAAACTTGCAACTTCTCTCCCACGAGTCCCATGCACCCGATTCTGCGAATCGGAAGTTTAATAAAAGCAGAAAACGAATTAAGAAATGATAATTTAATGGAAAATAACATTTATCTGGATGAAGATCAAAAAGGTTTTTCTTTTCAAGATTTCTTAACATTCTCTGAATTTAACGCTACTTCTCTTTCATTTTTTTTCTTTTGAAAAACAGTGATAATCTGGAAAAGAATTTATCATAATCATATCATTATCATATATAATTATTATTAAAATTTAAAATATAATTTTTTAGAAACATTTATTATCTTTTTTTTTAATAAGAACAACTATTGACTATTTTTCATAATATTAAATAAATTAAGAATTTTTTTAATAAAAACTTCTCTTTTATTCTTTTCAGAATGTGAACAACAATGTTTTCTTGGAAATGGAAGAGGGCACAAAAGATATATACAAAGGTTAGTAATATTCGTGCAAACAAATATCAAATATATATATTAAAGAAATAGGATTACCAGAGAATGCAATATTAATATTTTTTTTTATATATATGAACTAAAAATTTTTCTACAAAAGAATATTCCTTATATTTAGGAAAAAATGGCTAATTTCATTTTTCCACATATTCTTATACGAAATTTTTTACTATTTCGTCAATATTTTTTCTAAAATCGACTATTTTTAGGGAGTTATTGAATATATAAAAGTCAATAGCGAGAAAAAAATCGTACTATCTTCTTTTACGAGCAAAAACACTGTCAGGTCTGTTAGTTTTAAAGTTCTTTTTTTCAGAGATAATTTTAAAGCTTCTGCTGATTTTCAAAAACTTGCAACTTTTTCTTCTTAACTGAACTGACTCAGCGAGGATATATTTATTTTTTTCATTCTAAATTATAGGAAAATCATAAATATAATTAATTATAATATGTATATGACTATCGAAAAATTCCGTCCAAAAAAAGTGAACAGTAAAAATAAAGATGACATCACTTCGAAATTCAATAAAAGAAAAAGAAGTGAAAGAAAAAAAAATTGATGTAAATTTTCTTGAGATTGTGATTGAATTTGGCCAGTAAAATGGTGCAATGCCTCTAGCGACACTAACGAAGCGCAAACGTCATTCCCTTCCGCAAGAACGTATTTTAAATGAACGCAAAACAATGATAGAACTACATCGGTACTTTTCAGCAATTTCGAGCACCCGCTCTCGAGAGGATGCAACTTCCGGGATAAATCAAATAGGTATTTCTGAACAAGTGAGAGAGAGAGAGAGAGATAGGGGGGAGGAGAGAACTCTCTCGCGAGGTTGAGTGGCTGCCAACGGATAGAGAATTCGAATATATAGAAGGGATTATGTTGAATCTGCGCGAAAAAAATTATAAAAAAGAAAATTTTTTACTAATTAGCAGTTAAAATTCATCGTGATAGAATTAACATTTATTTTCGACAAGTGCAATTCTCATTTATCGTTTTAATTTAATTTTTATTTTATATTTTGGGCTTAAGAAGAAATTTATTTTTTTCCCTTTTACTCAAATATAATCGGTTACATTAAAGAAATTATACAAAAATTTCTTCTTTTATTTTCTCCAATTTTATCCACTAATTATTATAATTATTTAAATTTTTTTAACATTTTGATTTTTTTTAAAGTTCATAAAAATTTATTGTTTTTGAAAAAAGACAATTTTCCAAAATATAATTTTTTAAATATACGATTTTCAAAAGTAATAAAATTAAATTTTTTCAAATGTACAATTTCATTCAATGAAATTTGACAAAACTTTTGATTGTTTCAATTTTTTAACTTAAATATTAAAAAATAAAAATTTAATTACAATTTTTTTAAAACCTAATATTTTTTCGAATTTCTATACTTTAAATTATACAAAACTTGAATAATGTTTGTTAACAAATAATTGAAAACTTAATGTTCTTTATTTTAATTGAAATTTCAAATCATTTCAATGTAAATCCTTTTGAAAATTAAACTATTCCTAAAAAATGCTTGAAATATTATCTAAAATTTTAACTGAAATTCAATTTTAAATCAATTTTTGTTAGAAAGTTCTACACGAATAAATTATTTAAATATGAAAATAAATAGTTTATTGAATAATTGAATATAACTTATAAAATTGAATTTTTTTAAAGAATTTTATTATAAGTTTTTAAAATAATTAAATTCTATCAAGAAATTTTGTTAAACTTTTTACTGAAAATAATCGAATGTCATCAAAAAATGTTATTGAAATTTGTATAAAAAATAATTGAATTTATTCGAAGAATTTTATAACTTATAAAAAAAATGTTTTAATAATTAAATTTTCGTTTGGTAAATTTTTTATTAAAAAAAAACAAAAAGTAAAGTTCTATTTAATTTTTTTACTGTTATTAATTCCATCTTTTTTCGAAAATTAAAACCATAAAAGACTTTCTTTTCTGCTAATATTATACTTTCTCTTTGCTGATAGTACTCAAACTTGCGTGTGGTGTAATAATTCAGTCGAGTTAAACTAGAAAAAATTCTCCACTATACATTTAATTAAATGTGAAATTTAATTACGAATATAAATTTAATTGAAACTGAATTTCATTTAACAGTTTATATGAAATTCAGTTTCATAGTTGAAATTTTCATATGATAATATTAATTTATGAATAATTGTTTCTAGAGACATAAAGTACAATATTAATATTGAAGAAAATAAATTGCGGCGATGTCAAAAGGTTTTTCGTCTAAAAGATCAAAAGGCTACGTGATTGATCAGAGAGAATCGTTATTTAATATAAGTGAAGGAGAATTTTATATAGAGCCAATTCTGACGAACTGTGAGACTTTTGCCTCTTTATAGAGAGGGTTGTTTATGATGATGGATGTCGTTTTGAAAACCGTGGCTCTCTTGAAACCTTTTGGCTCATTGGACCCAGCGTCTAAAGGCTCTCAAGACCAACTCTTTGATAGATGAATATCACAGTCATTCCTTTCCGTTCTTTAAACGCCAATAAAATGTTTAACAGTTCATTTACGTTTTTCAAAACGACGACCCGAGATTCATAGAGTCGATATCAAAAATATCTGTATTTCAAAATAAAATAGCGTTTATTTATCCGAAAAAAACATTTCTTCTACTTTTCGTTTTTAAAAATATTTTTGACAACAATTTTGTAACAATGTGGATACTTTTTCTCAACACTTGTATTATTACGAATTGCTTTATTTTCGTTTATTTCTATTCATTTATTTATTATTACGATTTTTTTACTAGTTAGTAGAATTTCGTTAGACTAATTAATACTAATTAATTTCACAAATTCATTTATTGGTATTATTTAATTAATTATCAGTAATCATTGTTAATTTTAGCATGGAGTGATGATTAATATTAATTAGTGAGAGTACAATTAGAAATTAGTTACTAGTACCAATTAACACTAATTACCAGTAGTAATTAATTACTAATACTAAAAAAAAGAATTAAAAATGTCCTCTTTGCAACCATTTTATTCAATCCGAAAAAAGCTGTTTTGAATGCAGCATCGTTACATGTATAGTCGAAGTGGAAATCTATCTGGGACAGCGGTTAACACGATTGTTCAAGTGTTGGTTTATACACTAAACTTGAGAGAGAGAGAGAGAGAGAGAGAGATGTATACATACAGTTAAGCAACACACAACCTAAGAATGAGTTATCGATTCTGCGATGTTTCTCTCGGTAATGCCCGCTTCTCTGCATTTAAAATAGAGCCTGTTTCTCCTTATGCGACAACTGCCAACCGACATGCGAGCTTCCGGCGCAACAGCGATCTCTAAAGCAAAGGAAGCTCGTTCTTTACGATTCGGTGGAAAAACAAAACACGAGCTACTTTTACGGTTTCCTCGATAACTGAATCTGAGCACGAATTTCAATACTAATAAAGCACGATTTATTATTCTTATTATTATTATTACTTATAGAGCCTTTTTGCCCACTCAATTTAATATATATATATACACAACTAGACTTCAAAATTAAACTTGTTTGTTATCTTTGTGCAAATGAAGTTGTGCCAGATTTAGTCACCTTTAACAAAATGTTAAATTATTCAAATTAAGAGGAAAAACTTGGAAATGAAATTATTTCTAATTGGGTCAACGAATTTTTAGATAACAATCCACTGTAAAAAAAGGGAGTTAAATTTTAACTCCCCAGGGGATTTTATAAAAGTCGCACCCATTGGGGAGTTTTAAACAAAAAGGGTTAAAATTTAACACACAAATGCCAACTCCCCATGAAAAAATAACTCGCACGGGTGTTGATGAAGGGAGTTAATGAATTAACTCTCTTTTGGAGTTGATTTTTAACTCGAAAAATTTAACTCCCAAGTCCGTTAACTCCCTAAATTTTTTACAGTGTAATATTTTATATCGAAATTGCTTGTCAGAGAATAAATGAATGTTGAAATTTTATTGATGAAATTATTATTGTTTTTTAATTTACCAAACAAGGAAACACTTAAAATCATTTCAATTGAGGCCCCTGACTTCCAGATAATATCATAAAATCAAACACTTGAAATCATTCTAATTAGGAAAAAAAAATTCATCAACTATTGTGAAGTGAATTCGCGAAACAATTAAAAATTTACATTTTTTATGGATAAAATTATTATTATTATTATTATTATTATTATTATTATTATTATTATTACCATTTATAAAATTAAAAACTCGAAATAATTCTAATGATTTTAATTTATCAAATCAAACACTTAAAATCATTTTAATTAGGGTTAAAAAGATTTCAGAAATAATATATCAAAAAGTGAATTTTTGAAATAATAAAAAATTTACCTTCCAATGAACTTTTAACAGATCATGAATATTAATTAAATTCTAATTTGAAAATTTCAATGAATTTGTAATTTAGCATAAAGTTAATTATTCATTAGTAGTAATAATTTATGTATATAAAAATTCCCATGTGATAATAATGTTGTATGTTACATTTGCATTTGAAATTTGTAATTAATCATTAATATTATATTTCATTTTGTATCGACTTTTTATTTTTTTCAAAAATGAACGTAATTTCCTTGATAAAAAACTTAAAGCATTGATTTCATTAGTCAGAGTAATAGATTTCGTCTTTTTGGAGTAGATGGCAAACGTCTTTTTATCTAAATACCTTCCACTTTATCTTCTATAATGCTTTTCCTGCTCTTTTTCAACTTTACCCCAAATGTGATTTACTCTCTTGGCGAGCTCGACTCATAGATCAAACTGGAATGCCTCCAGAATGTAAAACGACATTCATCTAATCTTAAATTCACATTCGAAAATGTGTGCCTTATTTTTAGCTCATTTTCCAGTATTCGAATAAATAATTGCTAACGTTTTAAAAATTTAATTCTAAATTTTTTCTATATTTTCTGTATTTTAAATATTTTATATTTTTTATATTTTTTATATTTTTTATATTTTATAAGGTACTCCTCTTATTTATTTCTTATTTTTTAATTTTTTTAAATTTAATTCCAAAACTTTTTAAAAAAATTAATTTTCTATATTTTCTGCATTGTAAAAATTTTAGTTATAAAAATAAATTTAGATTTAATTAAACAATGTGAATTTAGTTTTTTTTTGCTAACAGGCAGTTATCGACATTGTCAATATTACTGACAATTTCAGATAATAATTATTGACACAACTCTCTTTTAATTTTATGAGAAGAAATTTCTCTGATACTATTTTATAATTAACTTCAATTCATTTAATTTGAATTTCGTCTTTAAATATTTATAAAGAATATTTTACACAAAATTATGAAATTTTATTATGAATTATTTGAAAAATAGTCTAAAACTAGTATGTTTTCTACAATTTTTCGCTGTTTTTAAATATTTTCTTTTGTAAGTTTTTCTAAAGGAAAAAGCAAAAAAATGTCTTCTCACTCTATTCAGACTGAAAATCAAACGCGTCATATCTTTTTTCGGTAACCACTGAGCCACACTGGGAATGTTTATATAAAAAACAGTTTCCTTTTGATTTGCAACATTTTGTATCTCTTTAAAAAATATTTTCCATGTCATAAAATATTTATTTTGAAAAAGATTGCAAAAAATATCCTCTCGAGAATGGTTAAATATTTCTTTACAATATTTAAAAGGTAGAAGTTAATATTTTAACTTTTTCATAAAGCGAAATATTTTTCTGTATGTAAATAATAAACATTCAAATTATTGTTCTCATTGGACTTTCGTAATAACTAAAAAATTTATATTAAGGAAAACGAATTACGAACATTTATTTTTTAAAAATATTTTATAAAATTTCTTCTATAAAATAGAATTTATATAGTTCCAACTTTTTTCAAATACAAAAATTATTCACCAAAATATTAATATCATAAAAATAATTGTAAAAACTGCTTTCTGTGGATTTTATTTTTCTATTTGCCAAATACTAAATTGCCTTAAATTTTAGCCTTAAAATTTCAGTAAATGTCAGTTCAGAAAAAATAAATTTTCAAAAAATAGAGGAATTAGACATTTTTTTTTTTGTAAAAACTTAAAAAGTCATTTAAAACTTGTGACAATCCTTTTGTTTAAAGATTACTGTTTATTAGACGATTTTTGATAGTTTTAATGTCTTAAAGGCAGGAAGAACTAAAAATTTGAAATGAATTTGAAAAATCAAAATAAAAAAGTTGAACTCAGTTTGTAAATTGAAAAAATATAAACTAGAAAATTGAATTCAATTTAAAATTGAAAAAATCCAAACTAAAAGGGGGAAATAAATTTGAAGCATTTTCTTCCAAAAAGAAAAAAAAGTATTGAAACTAAAAGAACAAGAAATTATTCACTTAAAAATCTATGCAGAAAATTTTCTACAAAAGGAGCAAAAGTAAGAAAAAAAGGATCGCATTTTGTTGAAAACTGTTACAGCTGGAGTAAAGAACAAGAAATCCTCCGAACATTTAACGAAATAATTGATCGTAACGCCGATAATGATTACTGTAGAACCTGAAATGGCACATTTTTCACTGCGAGGCATTAGCTTGGAAAAAGAATGGTCGTCAGCCGAATCGATATCGTTGGTGGTAGTAGTTTGGCCCGATTTGGCACGCAGGTTCCTATTAGTCGCGTCGCGTCGCATTGGAAAGAATCTCCGTTAAAAAGGATCTCGATCTTCCCCACTACTTTCTATATATATATATATATATATATATATAGGGGGCACACGATTACCATTTTATCGAGGTTGATTTGCGAGCACTTTGCACGAACAGTGTTACAACCAAGTGGTGCACTTACACCCACACTTTCATCCCACACCCACCTCGACTCTCTAAAACGATCGTCGTCACTCTCTTAACGGTATTTCAAAATTGCTGAAACGTTGGCCCAACAAAGAGATCGCCTTACCTTCTCGACTTTAAATAAAATGCGCGAAAATTCCTCTGGCCTTTTAAACCGTGGCTTTTAACAGAAAAATTCTATACCACACAAACTTTTGATGGAAAACATTTGTCAAAAGAAGGAGAATATTATTAAAATTTTTGGGGATTTTCTTACCTTGTTAGTTGCCTCGAGTTGTTGTCTCTTTTCCTAAGAGATAATCATAAAAATAAGGAATTCATTTCACAATTTTGTTGCAACTTCAAGGAGAAAATTAAAGACTAACTTTCAATTTTAGAATTTTCTCTCCAAGAAAGTTTTACATGAAGAAAAAAGGGTTAATAACGGTACTTTATATTTGGTAAGGTTTTATTCAAATTAATGATTTCTCTTTGTAATAAGTAGCTTATATGTGAATTTAAAAATTTTCTATCTATCTACTCAAAAATTAAAATTTGTATTGGAATTATAAAAATTTTTTTAATTTGCACATAACAATAGTAAATTGAATACCATCTAGCATTTGCTAGTTACAATTTAGATTCTAATTATTCAATCAGTTTTTACTTGTATCGTGGAGTAAAATATTTGTTCGTTTTCCTTTTTAACTCACAAACGCGCTACTTTTGTGAAATTAAATAATAGAAACTGATTTAGTATATAATTAAATTTATGATTCTTTGCGACGACAATAGAAAAGGATCGCGAGAGCAATAATGAACTAATTATTCGAAAACCATATCCTCGGCCTAATTGTTAATTACTTGATTTGATAATAAATTTGCTTGCGCGCATTATTCGAGCGATGTGCATCGTATTAAAATAATTGCGTTCTATTGACAATATGTTTTAACGCAGATCTCCGTTTATGATTGAAATCGATTTACGTAAACATGACTGGCAGGTGGTATATACATTTGTGAATTGTCCGTTACTTGTAAATAGAATTGCAAACGAACACAAGTTTCGGCACAAGTATTGGTGCAAATACGCTGATCTTCTTGTTCAAATACTCCGATCTGCTCGTCCAATCGAAACTCCTCTCTCACTCTCTCCCTCTTCCTCTCTGCTCGCTCTTTCGATGTTTATACCATTTCGCCTATTCAGAAAAGTGTTCCTTATTTTCCCTATTTTGTAGTGTTGCTTTTTTTCTCTTTTCTCTTTTCCTTCCACTTTCCACTTTTTTTATCTCTTTGCAAAAAAGTCGAAATTCTCTTTGTATTTTGGTTGTCTTGACTCCCTTCTAAAAGAGATTCACGTGCACGAAAGCAGGTGACAAATAAATAATGGATTAGAAAAACTATTGGAAATCGATGAAAAGAAGAAATAAGTTTTTGTTGTTGAGAAAAAGAAGAGGGGGGGAGGGAAATTTCAACTGCCGAAAGTGCAAAAGAGAAGTCTTATTTTCCTCAACAAAAGTTGAAGAGTCACACTCACCTGCGCTAAGCAATATTTGCAATGAACTCTTCTTTTGAAAATATTTTTCTTTTAACGTAAGGCACTTTTCATCAAGTGGAAAACGCAAGTGCCAAATGCTTAACAGCTCTTCTCAAATGTTTCCTCCATTCACTGATAAAGAAAAAATTTTCATTCCAATCGACAAATATTTCATTATTTCAATGACACAAAAATTAAAATTTTCTAAAATTCTATTATTAATATTAATAATATCTGAAGTGTTTGAAAAAGTTTATTGAAACTCTTTGTAAATAATCGAGAAAAATTTGCCACATTAATGTCCAAAATCTTGAGTTTTACTTTTTGACGAAAATTAAATTTTTGTAGGCAAGTAATGTTACGAAGAAGAAAAAAAATGTTATTTCTAATAAAACAAGAAATGAAATTTTCGCCTAATTCATGCTGCTTTCAGTAGTAAACTACGCGTTAAAATACGAATTTATTGAAAATCCATACACACAATAATAATATATTTAAATTCCCCTCTATAAACATGTTCACGATTATAGATCAATTTCCTGTTTCTGATAATAACGTACAGATGCAATCATCTGCAAGAAATTATTGGTTATTATTAATAATTGATATAACTGATGATGAAAATCTCATCCGATGAGAAGCAACAGGTCAGCGAGATTATAAATGAGATTCTAGTGCGTATTTCACTAAGTAAGCATAAGTTAAGCATCGTCAACTTTATTACGAACAATAATTAAATTACAAAATACAATGTTAATATAGAGGTTAATGGAAAACTTTTCTTCCTGCGATTACGAGAATAATGTTCATTTATTAAATGAAAAAAAACAATAAACACGTAGATTAAATTAAAACCCATCAGAATTAAATTTAGTAATTCAACAAACAACAAATAGCCAAAGGCTAACAACTTTTCATTAAAAAATGTTCCCGTTTATTTTATTTGGAAAAAAATTCACATACACGATTCTCTTTAAAATTATAAATAATAAACCGCAGAGAAAAAATTCTTTTTTACAATACAACTTTATCTCCCACTCTCCTTATTACAATAAAAGTGTAGTGTATTAATAACAAACGGTAATTAACAGAGAATTTAATTTAACAATTTTCTCATTTAACAATATATATATTTCTCTACCTATTTTTACGTACATTTTTCGTTTTATACCAATTTTAAGAATTTATGTGAATTTATTTTAATGCAAAAGCAATATCTTTAAATGTAAAAAAATTTTTTTTTAATATTTTAATTCTTTCGTGAAATTTTATTAAAATTGTATTGTAGTATTGTAATTTTAAAAGCGTGAATTTCAGTTATCCATTTCTTTAAAATACTTGTATATTTTTGTACATAAATTTATTTTGTGCAACCCCTGCTGGAAAAGAGCTACTTTCCTTTGACATAAATGCAGCAGAAAGTGGTAAATTTCTGCACATTTAAAAGTGTGCAGGAAAGTGTACTTTCCCGCACACTTTTGATAAAGTGTGCAGGAAAGTATACTTTCCTGCACACTTTTTTGTAAACAGTATAATATACACTATAATCAACATAAAACTATATTTATTGATTAGAAATGTATAAAAATAACTTTTTTCGGTAAACAGGTGTTGCACAAAGTACTGTGTGCAACACGTACGAAAGAAGATTTTCCGACTTCGTGCAAATTGCTGCCCTCGCTTCGCTCGGAGCAGCAAACTTAGCACTCGTCGGAAAACAGCTTCTTTCTGTACTTGATGCACAATATACTATTTTTGTATCGTTTTACGCTTGAACAACATCTCATATCTCATGCATAAGGGATGTTTCAACTTACATGACTCCCTCAAGTACTAGATGTAAAAAAAATTACAAGAAAGTTCGTAAAACATGTGACATGCACTGAATACGAAATAAGAAAAATCAAATCATTATATGCTCGAGAAATTCTGGAATTTCAAAAAGAAAACCATCGTTAATTGTACTAAACTTTTTATGTAAATATTGGAGAGAATATTTTTCCTACACGTTTTCTTATTATAAAGAAGAAATTGTAAAATGAAAATTTCATTAAAGAAGAAAGTGTACCGCAGAAAATATATGTAAAATATATTTTCACGAAGAAAACAATATTTTTTGTTTACAAATTTGTTTATGAATTGTTGATTTAATATTTAATAATTTAATAATTTATTTCAATAATTTAATAATTCATAAAATGAATAAATAATTTTTTTATTTTTACTTGTGATTTATTGAAATCACAGTTAAAATTGTAAGAGTGACATTTTTTTTAATTAAGAAATAGAAATTTTTTGAAAATTTATCCAATGTTTCTGTAATTTATATTATTTATATTCAATTAAAGAACAAATTAATTAAAAAATTGTTGTATAATTTTAGTAACCATAGAAATAATAAATACCAAGTAGTATAGGTATAGTGGAAAAGGTTGATTTGAATCAAATAGTTCAGACACTGCTGCAGTTACAATAAGTAGTTAAAGACCATTTCTGTCAGACAAAATATATTACACTATGTTCGTATTATTATGTGAGTAGTAAAACCAAATTTCAGTCAGACCAAGTGTCCTTAGATTCTTGTTACTTTTTAATTGACTATTAAACGACAATTTTTATTCCTATAATCATTAATTTTTTCTTTGATACGTAATAACATTAAGAAAGTGGAATTCAATCTTCTTTTACTACTACCAATAATAATTACTAAAATAATTTTTAAGGCAGTTGATAATGTAATTTATATCCAGACTTGGAATTCTATTGTATAGTCAGACTTGGAATTTTTGCTATTCTACTAACAGTAGGCAAACTATTTGAAACTATTTATAAATTCATATTATTTCTAGAGGAATTTTTTTTAGTGTAGAAAAAAATTCTAAATAAAAAAATTAATTTAATCAAAGAAGAAAGATTAAGAGTTAATATTTTATTAAACATATTATTAGACAAACAAATTCTCTACCCTCGTAAAAAAATACAATGTGAAAAAATAAACAATTTTCTCTACCTCTTGCGGTACATTCAATATTAACACTGGATGCAAGAAATATTAACTAATCTTTTTTTTTTAACAAACAAGTGAACAAATAAATAAAAAAACAAAATGAATGTTATATTTGTATGTAGGTAAGTACATATAAATAACACGACAATTTTCACAGATGAAAAAATAGAACGCTGAGTAAAGTTAAATAAAACAAAATTGTTGAAAAAAAGAGTTCAGCGACAACTAGTGAAAAAACCGCACAAATGTAGTAGTAAAGTAATTAGAACTTTTTTATTCGACATTTTTAGAGGAGAACAATGAAACAGTGTGTGTCTGTTCATATGTATGTGTAAATATCATTAAAATGTAATGCATTATAAAAAAAGAAAAAATATACAGAAAACTTTTATCATCAAAGATAAAGCGGTAATTATCACTTCATCGTTACACATAATACTAAAAAAAAGTGATATTCAGACATGAAAAAAGAAAAAAAAACAGAGGGGCAAAAATTTTTTTGAATGTATTATGCGTGCAATATTTCAGAAAATACAACCATGCAAACGCTTCATTTTTAAGCCCTTTGTTGCTATACACATCACAAAGAAAAAAGCAACAGTATGGGCTATTAACTCTCGTCATTTAAGCTCTTCTCGGACATTTACGATGTACTGGGGTGAAATTGTACAATGCAAACACAATGTAAGCCTCGCTTGTTTATTGACATAACAGACGAAAATTTGTTCTGTTAATTCAGTCGAACTGGATTTGACAAAATTGTCCAGAAGAGAATAATCTAAGCAAGAAATAAGGAAATAATTTATTTTATTTAAATTAACAACAATAATTTTCTTTATTTAATTGCGTTTTATTTCAATGCAATTTATTTGCGCTTCAATTTCTTTTAAATTTATTTTAATTTCCACAAAATGTAATTTCAATTCAATTTAATTTCAAAAGAATGTAATTTAAATCCAATTAAATGTAATTGAAATTTAATTTCATTAAAAGTAATTATTTTTTAAATTTAATTAAAATCTTTAATTCAATTTATCTCAGCTTAATTAAAAATAAAACAATATTTATTTCATATTATTCATGTAACTTGAGCGATTTATTCAACTTTCTTATTATTATTATTATTCACTGCTCGCAACTATATTTTGTCTATATATTTTATCAAAGGTTTCTCTCTCTCTCTCTCTCTTTCTCTCTTTACCACTACGGAAATTTATTTACGGCAAAAAAATAATTCTAAATTTGCATGAAAGTAATTAAAAGAGAGAAGAAATAGAAAAAGAGAAGTAGAAAATTACAAAGGATTTAATAAAATGAACGAAGAGATAGACGAGTGAATCGGTGGCTCAATTACCATTCATTACTTTGTTGAGGCCAATTGACATAACTGATTCGCCATTCGTTTCCCATACCCACGTACAAAGAAAATACTACTGTGAGGTGTATATATATGTATATACATATATATAGAAGTGGGATAATTTAGTTACCAATGTCTGGTCACTCTTGTGTTCGCATTAAAATCCCTGATAAAAAATTTTACAACTCACTTGATTTAAACATTTACTAAACTTGAAAACAAAATCCTAACATTCTAAATAATTTTTAATCCTTAAATTTATACTTTTATATTATTTAGTGTATTTCTTAATTTATATTCAATAATATATTTTATAATTTTTATATCACAATTTATTAAAATTTATCTTTTTAAAAAAATACCTTTTACCATATACTGAAGATAATTTTCCAAAACTATATGAAACACAAACTTTCTCTTTGGAATTTCTGTCGGAATATAAGTAACTTTACTACGCAAGAACATTATTCATATTTATTATAACTTAGAAAAAATTTCTTTTATCAATTTTTTTCTAACTAAAACTGTCGTTTACTATTGAAAGAAATTATTCCACAAAAGTAAATCAAAGGCAAATCTTCTTTTAATAATTTTTAGTGTGACTAAAATTGCTTTTTATTAATGTAAATAATTTTCAAAATTATAATAACGCACTGCTCATAATCCTTTCGATATGACTAAATGTAGTAACCATCGCTATATAGAGAAAGTAGTCCAACAATAAAGTCTTGCATATTATTTTATTATTACAAGTAATATGTCGTGTACACATTTTGTTATTTCACCTTAACAATAACTTACAGAAAATTCCCAGTATCAATTTTTAGTCTGATTAAAACGGTTATTTACTACTAAAGAATATTCCAAGAAAATCTGTCTTACGTGATTTTCAATAAAATTCCACAACTTGCCAGTAAAATATTAAGATTTAATCTTCAAACTTCAAGTCCAAAATCTTTCAAGTTAGACAGAAAAAAGCAAAATTCAAGAGAAAAATAAACGGAATTTAAGAGAAAGAAAAGCAAAAATTGGATATGAAAAAAGTAAAACTACATCAACCTAAACTTTAGAAATGAAATTCTTTTACGACTTTCTCGCGACAGAAAATAGAATTTTCAAGTAGAAGAAATATACTTTTTTTTTAGTTGAAACTGACCATTTTATTAGAGAAAACTTTCTTGTTTTACAATGGGCCAGAGGGGTGAAGAGAGATCGTGTGCGGAGAGTTTATTTTCCTCACACGACAATAAAATGCCATCAGAATGAGATAAGTTTTAAGTTTGAGGTAATTTTGATTTCGATTCAAAAATCTCTTTCAGACAGGCAACGTGCACCATGAGGTAATAACTTTTCTGCCTTGAAGAAACTCGGGGAAACAGAATTTTAAAAGGATTTAGAACTCTGAGAAGTTGGCAAGCATTGAAAGGTTTCTCTAGTGATCCTGAAAAAGGTTTCGGTATGGCGAAAGTCTGAATTTATTTGATTAAAATCCACCATGTCTCTAGTTCTAACGTTCTTTTTATCAGCTTAGAATTTTCAATCACGATTTCTATTTTCATGTACATACCTAGGAAATAAAATTTCAAAGAGAAGAAATGTACGTATTACACAAAAATAATATATTATCACAAAAAACAAACAAAAAAAATAACACTTACTTTCATTTCAAAATTTATGTTTTATAGACAATTTTTCTTCAATAATTTTTAGTCTCACTAAAATTGTTGTTTACTACTAAAAAATTTTTCAAAAAACAGAGTTTACGCAAATTTTTCTCTATTAATATTTTGTCTGGCAAAAATTCACAAATAATACTGAAAAAAATTCATAAAAATTGTCCTTAATCAAAAGACTCCTTTAGAATATTTTCATCTCCCTAAAATTCACTTTTATTATTGAACAAATTTTTTAAGAATTTACGTTTTGCAGACAATTTTAATTACAGTTTTTAATCTTGTAAAAATTATTGTTTTCTAATTTCCACTAAAATAATGTTTTTTCATTTTTATTGAACACAAATTTCGTTTTGTATTAGATACTTAATCATTGTTTCGAATTAATTAAAAAATAACAAAATACTGACCATCAAAACATTTAAAAAAAATAAATACCTTAATTTTTTTTTATTTTTAATTTGGATAATGCATCCAAATAAAAAGAAGAATAAATAACAATTTATATATAAACAATCAAAAAGTTTGTCCAATTAACGTCAATTTTTTGTAATATTTATGCATATAAATAAATATTATGAAAAGTTTACTTTTCATTTTTTAATAGCTAATATTGATAATACATGTATTTTACACCAGATATACCAATACTGAATGCAATAAATTTACGTTCTATATTCACATAGTATCGATTCGTGTAACTCTTAAAAAAATGTCTCCCTCTCAAAAATATAAAGTGGAGGAAATTTTTTTTACGATAATTCTGTATGAACATGAAAGAATAAAAAAATATACATTTAGTGTCATAAAATTTTAACTTAATATCTTCATCTAATTATTAAACAGCATAGGTTTCAAAAAT
This sequence comes from Leptopilina drosophilae, assembly GCA_032873175.1. NCBI lineage: Eukaryota > Metazoa > Arthropoda > Insecta > Hymenoptera > Figitidae > Leptopilina > Leptopilina drosophilae. Next base: position 8,054,528 of record CM065481.1, read on the forward strand.
TAAATAAAACACGAAACATGTTTATAAGCTGTAGGTATAAATTTCAAAATTAATTTATGTTTTATATACGATCATCATGATAAAAAAAAATTTAATTAAACTATTTTTGTTATAAATTCAGATTAAAAAAATTACTTATTTGCATTTTAAGTTTATAGATGTTGATTAAAATATATTTAAATTTAGAAGAGAGAATTTTCAGAGTAAATATTACTTTAAAGTTTGTATTATTAATAATTATTGTTGGTTATTTCTATTAATATGCATTATTATTATTTTTCTTATTTTTATTATTAACAAAATTACTATTATAAAATAATTGTAAAACCTGTTTCAAAATAAAGGAAATAAAAATTTTTATTATTAAATTTTGTAATACTTTTTTGAATTAACAAAAATATCAATTTTAATATCGGACTAAAATTGTCCTGTAGGGGAGACAGGGGCGAAATGGATCACTTCAATTTATTCAAAAGTGGTAAATCAGAGTAATTTCGGTTTTTGATCAAAACAATGTACTTGGCATACTATAAGTTTGTACCAAATTACATTGTTATTCATTTATTATTGTTAAAAATATCGTAGAAAAAGTGATTTTGACGCTTGAAAGTAAAGTTTTCAAGTCTTTGTTTTTAAAGATTTGTTCTCAAAGAACAATTGACAATTTTTGTTTAATACCTACGGTATTGATAATAAATAACAACATTTTCAACAATCGCCTCCGGGGCGTAATGCATCACTTTGGCCTATCTATTAAGAAAAACCTATTATATTTAAAATATTAATAAAACAATACTGTCAAGTTTAATTTCCTGTAATTTATATATTAATAAGTACCAATGATAACCCTTTATTAAAAAAGTAACTGGAGAATAGATTTTTTAAGTAAATGGATTTTGCATTTCGCTACAACTTTTTAAAATTTGAAAATTGCATGAAAATGTTTAAAGTTTAAATTAAATAGGGTAACTGTACCAATTGTCGAGGGTTTTAGGCAACATTTGACTTTGACATTTTTCTTCTCGGACGTAAATGCACTTAAAAATTTTATTTTTGTACATTTAGATGAAGGATTTAATAATGTTTAATATTCATATTCATAACAAAAAGTGAAAAGTGATCCATTACGCCCCGGTCTCCCCTACTACTGAATTAAATTTACAGAATTTTATTTTGTATCTAATACAAACTTTTTAATCTTTCAGAAACTTTTATTTAGCAATTTTTAGGCTCAACAAAATTGTCCTTTACTACTGAAAATTATTCCAAAATCTGTCTTAGGCTGATTTCCTGTTCTTAACTTTTTATCTGCCCGAAATTGACTTACACTATAGTGAAGAAAATATCCAAAAATGTCATCTTGCAAACATTCTTTTTTAGTTTTAATTTTATTTATTTATTTTTATTATGAAATTTTATCAATATTATTTTTCTTTATTTTCTTTTTTAAAATAAACATATTATTTTTCATTTCATGAGAGTACTACGACATGACAATGATAATATTTTATCGAAAAAAAATTATCAATTTCTCGATGAATAAATATAAAAACCTTTCTTTTTCACGTGGAGTTTGCATGCTTTATATGAATTTGAAAATTTCTTTAAATTCCACAAGAATTTTAAATATTTAACTATACGCTATCAGAATGAATAAACAGTATTTTAAGTAATTAAAAGTTCCAAGAGAAAACGTGACGAGTATTTTCAATTTTTCAAAAACATTTTGTGATTTATAACTCTATTATGAAAAATGCGATTTATTTATCTTGATTCATAACATTCAGAAAATATTTTAAAAAAACTTGGGTAAATTATTTTCAAAAATATTCTTTTGATAAAAAACAATTGCAGTTGAAACCAATACTATTTCTATTTTTGTAGATACAAATATTGTCTAAATTCTAACAATTCACTTATTATTTATTTTTCTAAAATATATAACAAACAATATAAAAGATAAATTAAAATCTATTCATTACACAATTCTATAATTTCCTTTTTTCCTTTGGAAAAATCCTTCTATTTTGAAATTCATCAAGAAAATTTAGCACGAGTAGCAAATAATTTGCATAAAATTCAGTATTCGGGGGGGAAATTTTCAACGTCCACTGATCCGGTTGATCTGCCACGTCGAACACGATAATCGTTATTTCTTTACACTCAAAAAACAAGAGGAACGGTCCTATAATGTTGCGATCGTGAACAATTTGCATCTCATTCGTCGTCGGATGAAAGCGTCGAAAGTAATAACGCGCTTGTGATGACGGCAGAGCGTTACCATAATGATGAAATATGACTCGAGACTATTTCTATGTGTATATAGTGTGCGTGTTACATGCGTGTGTGTTGAAAAAATTCAAGAAGCACTCGTTAAAATTGGACGATTTCATAGCGCACGCGTATTTTTTTCCTTTTTTTTTTGCTTTTTTTTCTTTTTCACATTTACAACCACATCGACACTCAGTATCCATTAATAAAATTCAAATTCAACTCTATGATAAAAAATGAATATTCGCCCATATATAGTCACAAATGGGTGTATACATATACACATTAAATAACTCGCACAATTCACATGATATGTATACGCTTTCAAAGAATTGGAAAAATAACGATTTTAAATTGGAATTGTAACCATCAAAAAATCATATTAAAAAAATATGAAAAACAAATCTCTATTTTATCGTGTGTTACACTTTTTCACAGTTACACCACACTGGCAGAGAAAAAATGGCACTCAAATAATTAAACTATTAACGAATATTTACTTCAACAGAGTCATAAAAATATAAAAAAATATTAGACATTATATTTCAACTAATTAGTAATAAATAATAATAAGAAATCCATAATAATGAATTTTTAACTTTATTTTAATAGGAAACCTTATTGTTGCCTAGGTAGCAATAAAATAAGGATAATTTTTTTAAAATTAAATTTATGATTCTTTCAGTAAGAGAAAGTTGGAGCAATATAATTATGAAATTATTAGAAAAGAATTTGGACCAAGTTATTTTTATCCAAATAATTAACAGTTTTTAATTACTTCATTTGTTGATTGTGATTATAATATCCACAATGATAAAGGATTTTTGTTAAATACAATATTGAAAATATTTACAAAAATTTTACATATAGAAAAAAGAGAAAAGATGTACTTTAACACCAAATAATTACAAAGAAGCACAAATTTTTGTAATACAAGAAATTAGAAATTAAATAATATAAATATTATCAATAAAATCGGATATTGTTATTTTCAGCTTCTCAAAATCAAAAAAATGATAAGTAACGTTAAAATATTGTTTTTCTCGAATTACCGATATTTGTATTATTGGATCAATATTATTATTATTATTATTATTATTATTATTATTATTACTACTATTATTAAACATTTTCTTATAGGATCATTTGTGGTAAATGTAAACGGAATATCTATTTTTCACCACAAACATTTTTTTTTTTTGTTACAAGGTAAAACGGACGGATTTCTTTTGCATGAACTTGTTACTTTACTTCTCTAGAAAAATTTTATGAGGTACAAAAAAATATTGATGCACCTGAATCGCCTAAAACTGACTATTTACATTTACCTCGAGATTTTGTAATTTTCCTAAAATTCGGGGTAAATGTAAACACCACTGTAGTTAAGCGAGGTTTAAGAAACAAGTTATTTCAAGTATGCTACTATTTGAAATATTTAATAAAAGAATTTTTTTTTATTAATCAGTATTAAATAATAATTTATTTATGATATAGTATAAATACAATATAAACCATTTGGAATTATATTATGTACTATAAATTAACCGATTTCTTGTCTATTATGAAACAAATTGTACTTGAAACAATAATTTTTCAGTATCTGAAGCAAATAAAGGAATATTTGAAAAATGATGATTCATTTATTTAAAGAATAATAATAGCTCCTCAGCAAAATATAAAAACAAAACAAAGAAAAAATAACATGCAAGAAAAAATGGTACAAATAAAAAAAATTAATATTGAACCTGAATTTAAAAATTAAATCATGAATTAATAGAAATGAGAAAAAAAACTTTGTCATCCATTCTTCAATATATTCCTGTGCAAATATTTATTTTCCTCATTATGACCGGCCAATTTCGAAAGTAATTTTTATTTATTCATAACACTGTTTGGTTGTATGCTTTTATCGCCCCTTCTCTCTCTCTCTCTCTCATTTTTTTCTCCCCCTTAATTTGTTCCAACGTCGTTAACGCTGTGTCCATTCGACAATAAATTATTCAGGCTAATTGTATTCTCTCCACGTGTAAAATCTGACGAGAAGTATTGCGCTTATCGAAACCATATATCGCGTACAATGGACTTCAAAAGGTAAAGCCTCGATAAATTGCATTAATTTGAAAGCTTTGTACCTAGCCTTCAATAAATAATTTAATACTTTGCTTTGTTACATTATTAACCTATTTTGCAATAAGACTGACATTCTTTGTGACAAAAAAATTTATATATTCATAAATTTTTAATTTACAATTAATAACTTTCTTTGGTTCATTTTTCCCCTTTCGTTCTTTCTTTTTTTATGCTAATTTTTTTAGTTTTCTATTTCTAATTTTTTTCTCTTATCGTTCCTTTTTATTTGAAATTTTTTTCTGTTTTTTCATTTGCTTTCTACTTCTATTTTTTATTTCTAATTTCTTTCTATTTTTCCATTTGTGTGCTTTATTTCCAACTTTTATCTATTTTTTTGTTTTTTCAATGTAGTTTTTCCCTAAATTTTTCCTTTACTCTTTTTTATGGAAAAGAAAAAAAATCCTCTCTTAATTCTTTTCCAATTTTCGTTTTCTATGTTTATTTGTAAATTTTTTTTTCCAACTTTTGTAAAGTAATAAACTAAACTGGATTTTATTCAAAGTTAATTTACACTTTCCCGTCAATTCAATTTTATCTTCCTTTCAAAGTTCAGTGTGTGAGAAAAATGGCAGGTTTACAATCAACAACAAAATTTTTTCTTTTTTTTCAACTTTATAGTTAATTAATTAAGAATGTATTAATTACTTCAACCAAAAGTGGTCCAAGCATTGACCCCGTCTTACGTGTATTTTATCCCACCTCCCTCCCCCTTCCTTTCTAACTAGAAAATTGCAATTAAATTGATTTTCACACAAGTTTCTTACATTCGCATGAGAATTCACTTGCGGTGAAAAAAAAATTCAGAAAGATTTTTCTTGAAACTATTTTTCTACTGATATTATTCTCTCGTGGGAATAACTTTTCTAGAGCTTTAGAATAAGAGATAATTGACTTTCTCTAGATTTATTTTGTCGATTTTTTTATTTTATTTTATTTGTTTTTTTTTTTTTGCTTTTTCGTTTCTTCGTATATAATGTGTCCTCGATGCATTTTCTTAATTAAGTTGGAACAAAACAGGAAAAACGACAAAAAAGTGGAAAAAATAAAAAATGTAAAAAAAGGAGTAAAATATATTTCAATTAAGCAAACTTACACAGTATATACTGATTGATCGTTCGCGTTAACAGTTTCAATCTAGAAAAGCTTTGATCGTTTCAGCGTTTGCACAGTAAGAGCATGATTTCCGTTAAGATAGAAATCAGCAGGAAAAGTGCAAGTACTAAAGGTAATTTCAAGAGTGAGTGACTCTCAGTAGATGTTTCTAGAATGTTTCCTTTGATAATACTCAGAAGAGAAAAGTCAAATCTCTTTTACCTATACATTCTTTTCCTGTCGTTCTGTTTCATGGATCTCTTTCTCTCTCTTTCGCCGAGTTTCTAAAAAGAGATCTCATAAAGATTCTCAGAAACATTTCCCTTTCCCCTTCTCAACGTTATAACAAGATACTACAATATATACATCAATAACATTGAATTTGCTACGGAAATGGATATCATAAATGTCAATATAAAACTGTAAACGAAAAAAGGGTAGAGAACCATGAGAAGAGAAAATGTAAAAATAAAAAAGAAAAAAACGAATAGAAACAAACAAAAAAATACAACTCCTATAAAAGAGTACGATCATCGAAAACAGACTCAAAAAGTACAGGCAATAATTTCACATTTCAACTACATGAACCGTAAATCAAGATTTAAAACGAAATTTCAATTTCCCAATAGAAATGTGTTTATATTTTTGAATAGCGTTCTCAATATTTCTCTCTCTCTCTCTCTCTCTTATGTTTTTTCCAAAAAGGGCAAAAAAGCAACGAAAAGTTTATTAAATCCGGTGAAAAAGTAACAAACCAGAAGTTTAATTTTTTCCAATTTTACCCAATTGGTATTTTATTTAAATTAAAGTCCAATATTATAGTTTATTCCCATGACAAATTTACAAGACCATATTTCTATTAGTCTCTAAAAATTGTAACAGTGAAATTCGACTGCCTTATAGGAACTATTTTCAATATTTTTTAATCACCAACGACGATGACGTTTTATTTTTGAATTGCAATATTGTCAAACACAATAATAATAAAATTTATTTTAAATTAAAATCTATAATAACTATATTATATTAAAATTATTTCACTTTTATAATTTTGTTTTGAATGTAAAAAAATAATTATTATCTTTTTTTATTACAAAATTATAAAATTATTATTATTATAGTAAATTAATAATAATAATAAACATAGGAGTAAATATATCTAGTATACAATGGAAAATAAATATAAACATTATTATTAAATGAATTAATTGAGGTTATGTCAATCTGTAAATAAGAAATAGTGGCGCCACGAAAACCCCACGAATTTCAAATTCAAAAAATGCCAAAATAATTTCTCTTGGTTTGAAATGATTTTTCGAATAAATAATAATATTTTTCGAAATATACATACCTATACGACAAACACAATCACGTTTCATTTTCTTCTTTTTTCAATTTTTCCCTCTTTCCTTTGGTAAAATTTTCAACATTAAACCCACAATGTCGACAACACTCTACATATATGCTCAGCTTTTGCGCGACACAATCTAAAGTTTTGAAACTCTCAACGACATGTATACTTCGCAGAAACGTTTGTCCGCTCTGCGTGCATAAGTGTGTGAAAGAAAACATAAAACGTAAGTGCGAGAAGTTATAAGAACACGTATATAATTATACAGTTGCGATATAGTAAAATGTAAAGGGCCAACAAATGTCCAAGTTAAAGAAAAAATATACATGTATTTGTGTGTTGAAAGAAAAAAATATATAAAGGGTTCTAGAGAAAGAGGACGACGCGTGACGTATACCCGGTTAGAGAAGCGGTGAGTTAATTAAGACGCGAAGAATTATCTCGCGGCAAATAAGAAGAGACTGCCAGACAGTAGTCCACCATTTTCTTTTTTTACTTGGATAGTTTTCTATCTTCTTTTCCTTCTTCTCTCTCTCTTCCCCGGAAAGTGTGAGGAGGAGAGTGAAAAATTGAATATGCAACGGGCCTTCTTCTCTTTTCTTCGTTGAGGGATAGTTCAGTGGTGTCCGTCTTCATGACTACCTTATCCCCCCCTCCTCCTGAGTACTTGAAGAATATGCACTCAACGTGATTGGTGCGCACCAGTGCATCGTACTACTCGTCTGGCATATAGAACGAGCTGGGAAAATTTTGCAGTGAGATCACCTTTATCTAACATTCACCACTCTTTCTCTCAACTATATTGTCTGTCCTAAATTCGGCCAGGAAGAAAAAGAGAGAGAGAAAGTTACTTTCACCCAGTAAGAAAAGTAGAGAGACAGATAACGGCACCCAGAGAAAAGAAGAGAGTAAGATAGTTTTCCCCAAAAAGAAAAAGGTAGATAGATAGATAGATAATTTCACCCAGAGAAAGAGAAAAAAGTGAGAAACAGAAAAAAAGCCTTGGCGCATTCTTTAACGGCATCAGTGTGAAAAGCATAAAGTCACTTTACTCCTGACTTCCGTTTTCTCTCTCTCTCTCTCTCTCTCTCTCTCTCTCTCTCTCTCTCTCTCTCTCTCTCTCTCTCTTGTCATGACAAGAAGGAGAGCCAAGAGCAAGTTCGATTCTCCCGCTGACTAGATGTGCACATCGTCCATCAACTCGCACCACCATTTCACTTCACAGTATATTCAACTTGATTCTCACGACTACGAAGACGGCTACACTCTGTTACTTTAGAAAAGCAACTTTTAGTCAGTCCTCGCTCGATCTACTTTCAGCTGCCACGAAAAACAAATGATAGACTTTGTTCGCTCCTCTTTCATCAACTTTAACGGGCAAACTTGACCTCTATATAAAAGTTAATTGTTTCATCATTCTCAGAAAACTTTACACTCGTTCAATTCCCTCTTCAAAAGTGAATTTAATTGACGCTTGCCAAAGATTTAACAAAAATTATCTGCTATTTAACGCAATAATTCTTCTTTTACCGTTAATAAAATTGAGCTTTTATAAACACTTGTCCAACTGTCTTTGAAACTAATGTTTATTTTTTAATAATTAATACCTTTTCTTTTATTTAAAAGTTTTATTTTGTTCTATAAATTTATAGCTATCGTTTCAAAATTGAAAATCTCAAACATTTTAGATTTATTATTATTATTTTAATAATAATTATTCACAATTTACTCTCTCTCTCTCTCTCTCTCTCTCTCTCTCTCTCTCTCTCTCTCTCTCTAAATTTAAATTAGTAAAACTAGTAAAATACTGGCTTCAGCAATTAATAGAAAATAACTAATTATTATTAGTAAATTGTGATTTAATTTAACTGACATTAAATACAATAGTCGCTTAAACGACATTTAGACGATTTAATCATTTGTCATTTAATCCAAGTCATTTAACCGAACCAACAATTAACTGAATTAAAATTTTAACTCAATTGTCACTTAAGCGAAACAATTCTTTAGATAAAAAATTATTAGTAATTGAACTGATATTAATGAAAAATTAACAAAAAAAAACAATTTCACACAGTTTTTGTTTAAAATCAAAACCAAATTTAAGAGAAAACAAAATTAACATATAATAGAATTATGATTTAATTTTTTACAATTATAGATGTAAATTAAATTTAATAAAAATATAAAGTTTTATTTCATCAAATGGATATTTAATGTAATTACTTATTTATTACATTGATATAGGGTATTATTCTCATTTACCAGAATTTCCCTCGAGACAAAAAAATTCATTGATTTAATAATTCTGTTGAATAAAATGAATTAAAAACAACATTAAATTTAGTTTTAAAAAAATTGATAAAGTTTATTGATTATAAATAATTGATTATAAAATAATTAACAGAAAAAAATCTTTACTTAGAACAGCAAAAAGTTGCACTATATTGGCAAAATCTTCAGTTATTTCACTTAAGTCTTTCCCTATTCCAGGTAAAACAAGTATTCCAATCAGACGTGAATTGTGACCATAAAATTTCAGTATACCGAAAATTTTATAAAGATTATTAAAGGAAATATATGGATACCGATTCAAGTTAATGTATTTCATACATAACGTGTATTTGCAAATTAAGGGGGAAAATAGAAAAAAAAAATTCACTTTAGCTTCATTAAATGACACATATGAAAGTACTTACTCTTACACAGGTTAAATATATACCTGTATATACATATATATAAAATACCTGCTCAGAGTTTCTTTTAATGACGATCAATAAAAGTGTGGAAGAATTTTTGCAGCCACTACTCGAGAATTAAGTTTTTTATCTGCAATTTAGTTCTTGGCACGACATGTATTTTATTATACACATTCCAGAAATATTCCATTCGAACTTTAAAAAAAATGTTCTATTCAAGAATTTCGAATATTTTCATTAAATATTATAGTGGACCATTTCATTAACTATGTAACTAATATTAAAATAATTATAATATAAATTGAGGAGGTCAATCAAATAAGTCGATTTACGCTCGGCTGAAATGTTGTGAAGCCAGTCAGTCGGGTCAAAAGGGAGAAAAATAAAAACTCAAAATTTTGGTTTTTAATGAACGGCATCTTGTAGATAATAAAAAAATACATCTTTTTTCGAAATGAATTTTTTTTGTAGAGCAAATATTTCTCATATTAAAAAATAAAAACCAAAAAATTTGTGTTTAGAAATTTAATTAAGTTTTAAAATGCAAACGGTCTTTTTGCATGCAAAATGTTAATGAATTCGCTCGGAATTTTTTGTACATACTCATTTGGGTCTGCTGAAAAAGAGAAAGTCATAAAACATTTAAAAATTATTTTTTGTTTAATTGTTTTTTATTATAAACAATGACCTGTCAGCAATAAGGTTATCTTATTTTCGATGAGAAAAAGTATCGAGGGAAGTTTTGAGTTGAACAAACTTTCAGTGAGAAAGTTGTTCTATATTATTCAACGAAGTTTTTCTAAAAATTTCAAATAAATTTGTTTAAAAATAACAAAGTTATTCAATTTTTAAAAACTTCCTGCCGTGTCACGCATACGCCACAAGAGACAGCGCCGAGGACAGCGCCTTAACTTAGGCCATGTGGTAGCAATCTACTAGCAACAGCTATATACCAATAAAAAATATTATCTTAATATTTATTACATAATTATAATGTTATATTAGAACTATTGACAAAGACTAAAAATGTTACAAAAAATATTGTGAAGAACCTTTAAAGGTTGTTGTAAAATAAAAACATAAGTAGAAACGAAAATAGTATAATTATTGTATTATTTACTGTAATATTAATAATGATAATGTTTATTTAACTAATTACATAAAAAGGGAAAATAAAAAATAATGAAATAACCATGTTTGCATAAAAAAAATTGTTAACATAAATTAACAACATAGCTGTTGCTAGTAGATTGCTACCACATTGCCTAAGTTAAGGCGCTGTCCTCGGCGCTGTCTCTTGTGGCGTATGCGTGACACGGCAGGAAGTTTTTAAAAATTGAATAACTTTGTTATTTTTAAACAAATTTATTTGAAATTTTTAGAAAAACTTCGTTGAATAATATAGAACAACTTTCTCACTGAAAGTTTGTTCAACTCAAAACTTCCCTCGATACTTTTTCTCATCGAAAATAAGATAACCTTATTGCTGACAGGTCATTGTTTATAATAAAAAACAATTAAACAAAAAATAATTTTTAAATGTTTTATGACTTTCTCTTTTTCAGCAGACCCAAATGAGTATGTACAAAAAATTCCGAGCGAATTCATTAACATTTTGCATGCAAAAAGACCGTTTGCATTTTAAAACTTAATTAAATTTCTAAACACAAATTTTTTGGTTTTTATTTTTTAATATGAGAAATATTTGCTCTACAAAAAAAATTCATTTCGAAAAAAGATGTATTTTTTTATTATCTACAAGATGCCGTTCTTTAAAAACCAAAATTTTGAGTTTTTATTTTTCTCCTTTTTGACCCGACTGACTGGCTTCACAACATTTCAGCCGAGCGTAAATCGAGTTATTTGATTGACCTCCTCAATTATAAATTTAAATACTTTATATACTCAAGAGAATAATTTGCAAAAATTCCAAATTGAAAATATTCCGCAAGTTTTTCACCTTAAAATGAACTAAAATAAACAAGTTTGTTTTTATTTTTTTATTTCTATTCTTATAAAAAATAAATTGGTATATTACAAAAATTAATTCTTGAATAAGTAAATATTTAATTTTAACTATTATTCTTTTTTGAACAGTAATTTTTAAAAATATTGAAACAGAAAAAAAATTCGTTTAATTAAACGTTCCACACTAAGGGAAAATGAAATTTAAACATTTATAAAAAATTATTTTAAAGATATTTAAAAATATAAAGGAAAATCGAATTAATCAGTGTAATAATAAAATTTTACATTAATTAAAAAAATTATTGTTACTTTTTCAAACAAAAAATAGAACAATAATGTACCTATTAAAACAAGCTTTTGTTACTTTATCAATTTTTTTTATTGTAAATTTAATTAAAAACTTTTTTCTAATAACATACTATCTTTTGTTAAAATATTTGAAAACTAGTTGTCTTTTAATTGCTTCATTATACTAAACTCCATATTTTCATATTTTTTTTAAAGTGAAAATTGGAATATAAAGTTATAAAAAGTTTTTTAAATTAAATTCTGTTTTTCTTTTTATTTACATATATTAATTTAGAAAAAATTAATTTTATCTCCAGCATTTAGAGAAAAATTATTTTTTTTTTTGCAGCAAGCTTGCAGCGAACTTACACCACAAGATTTGCAATCTTACACGTAAGCTCACTGCAAGTTTGCTGTAAGTACTAAAATTTCCTACTTGCTGCAAGATTGCACAGCAAGCTTATGACAAGTTTACACTGCAAGTTTCCTTAAAATGTTGTGAAATTTCAGAATGCAAATTAAAGAGAAGTTTAACAGATAATTTTTCCAAAATTTATTTCCACAAAATTCCCAAATATTTGATTATATAATATTAAGCAAATTATTTAATATTTAATTTTTATATATTTAATATTTATTAAAAATAATATAATGGTAACAACGTTATAATAAAAATGTTATTAATTTCTCCAATCCAAAGAATGGTAGTTCTGTACTATTATCCGTGATCAGTGGATAATAGTAAAAAATTGAAAATGTCATTACAAAAAGAATAATATTATAAACAACAACAATAATAAATAGTTGGTATATATTATATAATGGAAGCTAAATGATCATGAAATGAACAAATTGTTTTTATTTTCTTCACAAAAAATGAATAGCCAATATAGAAACTGCGATTGGAATTTTCTATATGAAGTACACTCAGAATGTCTTCGAGATAAAAGACTCGACGATAATGGCTCAACATATAAAACCAACCCCTCTGCCCGTGTCTTGATAAAACTCTTATATACAGGACTGAAGTGGTAAACATCCAGAGCTGTTACATCTTGCGTGCTTTTGGTGTTCGCAAGCACACCTACCTTTACTCATAATTGCTATCGTGGCATACATAATTACATGACCAAGTCGCCCGTAACAAATTTTTACTCTCCCTCTCTCTCTCTCTCTCTCTCTCTCTCTTGGATTAGAAAAAAAATATATATATGAAAACTTCCCAACGCCTTTAGCATAAGCGTGGACTCTCATAACGAACTTAAAAATTCTTTCACCTCACCAAAATCTTTAGTGTCTTGCTCATTACCAAAGTCTATGAAGTATTGCTGCCGACGTGTAATCACGTTAAATTAATTACAAACTTATTAAAAGCACGAAGAAATTTACATTATTCCAATTTTCTTTGTCTTGTTCGATGAAAAGATATTTTCTCAATATATACTTTCAGAATTTTCAAATTGGTTCTTAGTTGTAAATTATTTATTTATTAACATATTCAACGCGCTCTGAAGAAAGAGAAAAGAATTTTTTTCCTAGAAGCAAAACATTTTAAAGTTATATTTGTCATTTATTTTTACCTTAATAGAAAGTATACAAAAATAAAATATAAAAAAATCTCTTAGAATCTAAGAATTATTGATGGAGTTTCAAAGAAAAATATGAGTGCATTTAACTCTCTCGCTCAGAAGTTACAATTTAGGAACCAAGACCACTGACCCAGATGCGGGTAATTTCACAGAACTAGTGTCGACAAAACTGCCGATATTGATTTTCGAATCAACATTCGAAGAGTACACAACCATTTGCTTAGGAATGTTCAACCAGATGTTGACATCGACAACCACTTCCGTTTCTGCAGTGTTTATCACAAGAACTACAGAAGACAATCCTTCCAAACTTCGTAACACCACCAACACATGATCGCTTATCAATTTCATATCAACATCTCCATTCTTAATAACCGAAAAATTCTTTCTCAACTGTGTCAATCCTTTTAAGAATTTGTAACTCGAAACATCCTGCAATTTTTGCCTCTTCAAATTTAATGTCTTATAATTTTCATGTACCGGTAACCACGTTTTCTCGCTAGTCGAAAATCCACCACTTATACTGTCATCCCACTGGAACGGTGTCCTCTCAGGATCTCTTGATTTTATAAAGTACCTGTCTGGACCAGCGTTACAGCCAGAAATATCCCTCGTTTCTTCCCAAGTTAAAAATTTATTAACCATTCCAATTTCATCTCCATTGTAAATAACACAAAAACCAGGAAGTACCATACTCAACATAATCACCATATCCGATTTTTTCGCACCATACCTCGAGGCAACACGATGATTATCATGATTACCAGTCACCCAATTTGCATCACGATAATTCGGTATATTCTCCAACCAGTTTTTAATTTCACGTTCAAAATCTTTTGCCACCGACTCACCATTTAATGACGAAATAAATGCGAAATTAAACGGATTTGCACCGGCTTGAAAATACTTGATTATTTCATCTAAATTTGTGTACGCCTCCGTGACAATAAATTTACCATCAGTATTGTGTACCTCGGAATATTGATTGAGCATATTCCTCCAGGCCTTGATCACTTCATACGTCTCTATTTGATCCTTAGTATAAATATGATCAAGTGAATCGTAATCATCAACCGGAACATTATTGTTGTTTCTTGGCTCATCCAGCATTCTCACATCCTCAAACATATGATTCACAGCATCAATCCGAAAACCATCGGCGCCGCGATCCATCCAAAATTTTAACACATCCGACATTGTGTCATAAACCAGAGCATTGTAATAATTTAAATCCGGCTGGCCAATGGCAAATTGATGAAGATAATATTGACCACGTTGTTCATTCCATTCCCAAGCGGAGCCACCGAATGCACTCAGCCAATTGTTAGGTGGCTTTCTAACCCCATCGACAATTTTGGCGTCACGCCAAACGTAAAAGTCGGCGTATGGCTTGATCCTCTCTACACTCATCTTAAACCACTCATGCTCATTCGAACTATGATTCGGAACGAAATCTAAAATCACCTTCAATCCCAATTTTTTAGCCTTAGCAGTGAGTCTATCGAAGTCTGCCAATGTACCGTACTGAGGATCGACATCAGTGAAATTGGCAACATCATAGCCAAAATCGACCTGTGGACTTGTATAAATAGGCGATAGCCAAATAGCATCGGCCCCAATGTCTCTTACGTGTTCCAATTTGCTCGTTATTCCATTAAGATCTCCAATACCATCCCCATTGCTGTCCTTGAAACTTCGAGGATAAATTTGGTAGATAATCGCGTCCTTCCACCAATCGTTACTACTAACGGCTTGGACGACGTGAATCACGGCAAGAGAGATACAGAGGAGCGTTAACTTTGTCATGATTGATGGACAGACTGTATTCTGATATGTGTGGTTTATCAAATTTATACTCCACTATCTTGCAAACCGAATTTACACAAACAATTTGTAATCGATTCACTTGTCTAACAACACCCTGCTGTATGCCCACTATTCAAAGTCCATAAGGAAATAAATGATTCAAATTCCGATAAATACACACGAAATGGATAAAAGATAAATGAAATAACCGACTATTTTCAAAATAAAATTAATTTTAAAATAATAATATAATAATAATAAATAATAATAATAATAATTTAATTAATTTTCAAATTGAAAATTATGTTCACAAAATGGTCACAAAATTCAAAAACTTTTGGGTACACAGAGAAGTCTTTTAAGTTTTTTAGCTTTTTAAATAATAATTATAATAATAATACTAATAATAATTTGTATCTTGCGTCAGTGGTAAGTGGTAACACACTATACTTGATTCGTAAGAATGGCAGCAGTTGAATTTCTTTTATTTCGATTTTAATAATTCATCACAAAGAGTGCGTAGTACGAATTATATACTTTCATAATAATAATAATAATAATAATAATAATAATAGTAAATAGCTTTAAACTAAAAAACATTTTCTCCAAATAAAAAGTACTTAATTAAATTAAAATTAATTGCTTTGCAGAATATTAAAAAATAATTTTTTCTAGAGCATTTCATTTTAATTGAAATTTCAAGTACAATATAAAAGTCAAATATTCCAGTACAATTAAAGCTTATCGTGTTGATAATAAATGCAAACTAGGTCACAGAAATGAGGTAAGAGATTTGTATCACAACAATGAGGCAAGAAAGTTATCAAATTATAATAAACAAAGTTACGCAGCATTTAATAATAATTAATACGTAACATTTTTTTGTTTTTTCTATTTTTTTTTCTAATTACAAATAACGTATTCAGATCATAATCTTCAAGTATTTTTAATTAAATAAAGTTTAAGAAATATAGACTCGGATTAAAATTATTTACAGATTGATTAATAAACTTGTACTTCAAGTCTATTAGTGAAAAATATGATACGTATATATATATATATATAAGTATATAAGAAATTATTTACTTTGAAAAGTTTCATTTTACATTTTAATTATGCACCCTCAATTTGTAGTAAAATACAAATTTCTTTAATCACAAACGATGTCAGATCAAACTTTTAATATGTTCTTAATATAATTTTCTCTACCTGCTTATAAAGAGCATATTTTCATAAGAAAACTTTTCATAAAGATATTAATAAAAATTATTTTACTCGAAAATATTCATCTCGTTTAATTAGAAAATTGATAAAATGTACTTTCTAATTTTCTTTGTAATTTATGTGACTCATAACAAAATTTCTAATTTTCTTTTGAATTCAATTTATAATTAACTATTTGATTTGCAAGTTCAATTATAATTTAATTTGTAATTTTATTTATTACATAGTATATCATTTTTTTATAATTTATTTTATATTTTTTTATATTTTCCTTTATAATTTAATCTTGAATGTAATTCAAAACTTAATTTACGAAAATTCTATGTATAATTTAATTCACAATTGAATTTAAAATACTGTTTTTTATATTTATTTTGATATAATGTTTTAACATTTCGCAAATGTGTATGTATTGAGTTATTTTTATTTGTACACGAATTATTTATTGTTTTATTTTTCCTTATATTTACTTTTTTCAAATTTATCAAGTCATATTAATTAAGTTTATTTTTTATTTGTCTAATTTAATGAAATAAAACATTATTAATTTCATAATTCGTAAGCGTGAGGTGTAAAATTTTTGAATTTTTGAAAATTAAAATTTAAAAAATTAATATTATTTATTAATTTAATATTTATTAATTACAAATTTAAAATCTAAATTTATATTTGAAAAGTGATTAATATCGACGTAAGCAATAATGAATTATCGACTTATTATGTAATAAGAAGTTAAATAATCTCTTTAAATGATTAGTTTAGATTAGTAATCAACAAGTAAAAAATCCCTCTCTATTAAAAAAACAATAGTTAATATGCTTTCCGAAATAAAATCCGACTTTTATTCAAACTTTGCTCTCCGTGAAATCTTTTTACGTCAGCACCCTCTAATCACTATACATCCCTTATCAGCTATATTAATAAATATAGATGCCTTGAAGGCCTTATCACTTTTCACGTTATCACATGTGTATAAGTATTCTTTTTTTCAACAATAATCAGAAAAATGATTGCATTTTTTTCTCAACAATAATTTCTATACTATAAACATCGAGTACAATCGAATTTAGTTTTCAGTCGAGGAAAATGTTTAAGTTAACGTTGTCGTGCATTATTGCTCTCTCAATACATTCAGTACAATCCGTGAACAACGACTGGTGGAAGAATGCCGTTATTTATCAAATCTATCCGCGAAGTTTCAAGGACAGTAATGCTGATGGAATTGGCGATTTAAATGGAATCACCGACAAAATGGATCACATAAAGGACATTGGGGCCGATGCTCTATGGCTATCACCGATCTACACAAGTCCACAGGCTGATTTTGGCTACGATATCGCCAATTTCACTAATGTAGATCCAGGCTATGGATCTCTAGCAGATTTCGATAAACTCGTAACAAAGGCAAAGAGTCTCGGTCTAAAGGTGATTTTAGACTTTGTTCCCAATCACAGTTCAACAGAGCATCAATGGTTCAAAAATAGTATCCAACGAATAAAACCCTACGACGAATATTACGTGTGGCGCGATGCAAAAATGGTCAACGGCCAACGAAAGCCCCCAAACAATTGGTTGAGTACTTTCAAGGGCACAGCTTGGGAGTGGAATGAACAACGTGGTCAATATTATCTCCATCAGTTCGCCATTGGACAACCGGATTTGAACTACCGTTCGGCTCTCTTGAATCAAGCAATGAAGGATGTTCTGACATTTTGGATGGATCGCGGTGTCGATGGTTTTCGAATAGACGTCATTAATCACGTAATTGAAGACTCCTTGCTACGCGACGAACCGTTGAGTAATGATCCTTCGGCAAGTTCGGACGACTACAACTCCCTGCTGCACATTTACACTAAAGATCAAAACGAGTCCTACGACGTTCTCCACAGTTGGAGGCTGTTACTGGACCGATTCGCCTCAGAGCATCAAACGGATGCGAAATTCCTCATAACCGAAGCCTACGCAACCCTTCCGATGACAATCAGGTATTACTCCGCCGGTTCGGTTCCATTTAATTTCATGTTCATCACCGATCTGAATGGCGCATCGACAGCAATGCACTTCAAGAGAACCATAGACAACTGGCTGAATAGCCTACCAAAGGCCAATGTTTCCAATTGGGTGGTCGGGAATCACGATAATCACCGAATAGCCTCGCGGTACGGTGTGAAAAAAGCCGACATGATAACAATGCTTTCGACCATTTTACCAGGAATCACTGTCGTCTACAATGGCGACGAAATCGGCATGATAGATCGTAATTTCACCTGGGAAGAAACGGTGGACGTCGCGGGTTGTAATCTGGGACCCGACAGATATCAAATCGGTTCAAGAGATCCTGAGAGAACGCCATTTCAATGGGACAATACAACGAGTGCGGGATTTTCTACAGTTGAAAATACATGGCTTCCGGTTAATAGTAATTACAAGCAACTGAATTTAGCAGCGCAAAAAGCAGCCACAACGTCTCACTATAAAGTTTTCAAGAGTCTAACAACGCTGAAGAAGAAATTGCTGAATAAGAGTGTAAAGGAAAAAACGGATGTCACTCTAATTACGCCAAATGTTCTTGGCATTGTTCGAAGACTACCGGGAACAACACCAATAGCACTTGTAATCAATACCTCGGATGCTGAAGTTAAAGTTGATGCAATGAGTTGGTTAAATATTCCACTTGAAATGTCCGCCTATACGACGAGTGTAGATTCGGGAATTCCTTCCGGTACTCAAATTGAAACTAACGCATTGACATTACCCGGATCGGCGTCAATTATTCTCACCTCACAAAATCAAATGAATGAATTGTTGAGTGATTTGTAAATTATCAATATAAACGTTTTCTTCACCACAAAATGCAGTGGAAAAAAAATTATTTCATTCAAATAAAGCACTACCCACTTGTCTATTGTCAAATAAATATTTACTCGAATCAAACAATTTCTATTTACATCAATTAAATGCTATATTCGAGCCAATAATTTCAGTATTTAAATTAAATACCAGTTCATTAACTCAAATAAAAATTTATCCAAGTAAATATTTCATTGATAATAGTCAAGAAATCAGTTATTTCAATCAGATAATTTTTTTTCAGTTGAAAATAGAAAACACTGTAACCTGAATTTTGTTCACAAATTTTCATTATAAATATTCGCTAATTTTAAGAAACAACTACTATTACATTCGTTAATTAGAAAAATAAATGTGATAAATTCAATTTCTAAACATTTCTTGACCAAATAAAATTGGATTACTAAAACAATATATTTAATAATTTTAATAATCATTTTAAAAATTCAATTCACGCTAAATAGAGTGAATAATATATTAATTATAGAAATAATTTCCGTTTACTCACAAGAAAAAAATTTTGTTTCTGAATTATTTATTTTAGAATGAATTTAAAATTTTTTTCAATTAATAGATTTTAATTTTTATTCTAACATAAATTTTTAACGATTTTTCTTTAAAAATTTTATTCTTTTAGTATAAATATAATTTAATAAATAAAAAAATATAATTTTTTTTGATAATCATAAAAATAACATATAGTGGATAAACATAATGAATAATTAGTGAAAATTCTTAATAATTCAGATTTGTAGAGAACAGATTTACAAATTTGCAATAGAAATATTTTATTATCAATATGAAATTATAATTAATCTTGAAATCAAATCATCATTATTAATCATGCAAAATTATATGGAAATTGAAATGTAATATTATCAAATATCATATATTGTATTAAATTTTGTAAAATGAATCCGTTGAAAAATATTCTTGCATTTCTATAGAATACACGATCAAATTAGTCTTATTTTTTTAAATGTCAAAATAATACTCTATTTATTAAACAATTCGAATAGATAATTCACAATTTCCTGTAATTCCATACTTTTATAAGATAATAAAATTTATTTCAATATTCCTCAATGTCAAAAGTCATTTCATTCATTAAGCTGTCTTTACACTATAAAAATATAATCTTAAAGCTCTCCGATAAAAAATAAGCACTAAATTTATTAATTATACTTATTAATCGCTTAATAATATTTCAGTCTTATTTTAGAATATTTTTAAATTTTATTTTTTGTATACTATTGTGTAAATGAAAATGTTTAGTATTATTTATTTTTACATTAACTTATTACTTTTACAGTGTTATATTGACTAATTAATAAAAAAATCAAAGAATAAACAAACGAAATTAATAAAATGTTTTTGACTTTAATAAAATGTATTTAAAGAACAAATTAATTAATATTTATTACCAGGATGAGTAAGTGTAATTTATTTCTGAACTGAAAGAAACTATAAGTATCAAATTTAAAAATGACTTTCTTTATATGGAGGTAATTTTAAAATTCTATAAATCTTATGGACTATAGATGAAAAAAAATTTTTTCATAGAATTCTTTTGAATTTTTATGATTTTTAGTAAAAAAGTATCATTAAAAGTTATTAAAATTTGTTTTAAATATTAGTAAAACATTTGCAAATTAATAGAAATTTTTTCTTTGCTTCGTGAAATATTTAACAGATTTAGAATTTTTTTATACAAAAATTTCAATTTTGACTATTTTATCTCTAATAATAAAAATTGTAAAAACGATAATAAATAAATAATAATTAGAGAATGAAATAAATGTTAATAAAAATTGAATATACGTATTGAAAAGATTGAATAAATAAATAGGTGTATAAATAAATAAAAAAAAACTTGGAAAAATAGAAAATTTTCTGAAAACTAATAGATTTATGTCAGTACAATATCAGAAACAACGGAATGCTTTATAAACAGTGAAAAGAAGAAAAATAAAAAGAGTAATTATGTATGAATTTGTCACCTCTTTCCTGTTCTCTAAACATTACATAATTTAATTACTGTATAATTTCCATTCCTCGAGTAATTTCCAGTAAAGTACCAACTGAGTTAACCAGCACTTTTGCCATTTATTTCCACTAAACGTATAATGACGTAACGACCCACTTCATGAAATTATCGTTTCCTACAAGAGCCACTTGAACGCTATAGGCAAAAAATGCATTTTTTTTTGCACCTATCAAACTAGTTTCTTATCGATCCATCGTCAACAGCTTTTTGAAAAAAAGTGAGAAAAAAAGAGAGAGAAAAATTCAAGTTCTTTATCAATGTAAACAAAAACCAACGATGAACGAGGAATTTTCCATATTTTTACAACAATACAACCGCAATATAAATATAAGTGTACAGTTGACAAGAAATAATCCAGTATTTCATGTAACATGTTCAAGTTAACATTTCTATTTATTATTACATTCACACTTGGTGTTCGGTCAATCAGCAATGATTGGTGGAGGGACGCCGTAATTTATCAAGTTTATCCTCGAAGTTTGAAGGATAGTAATGGAGATGGAATCGGAGACCTTAATGGAATAACTAGCAAGTTGGAACACATAAAGGACATTGGAGCAGATGCTCTATGGCTCTCGCCAATTTACTCCAGTCCACAAGTAGATTTTGGCTATGACATTTCCAACTTTACGGATATTGATCCTCAATACGGGACATTGGCAGATTTTGCAAAACTGATAAAACGAGCAAAGGAACTAAAATTAAAAGTGTTATTGGACTTTGTGCCGAATCATAGTTCGGACCAACATCCTTGGTTTAAGAAGAGCGTGGAGAGGATAAAGCCCTACGATGATTATTTTATCTGGAGGGATGGTGAAATGGTGAATGGCACTAGACAACCACCGAATAATTGGTTGAGTATTTTTAAAGGTTCCGCTTGGGAGTGGAACTCGCAACGCGGTCAGTACTATTATCATCAATTTGCGGTCGCCCAGCCGGACTTGAATTATCGTAATAGTGATTTAAAGCAGGCGATGAGTGATGTTCTGACATTCTGGATGGATCGTGGCGTCGAGGGTTTTCGGGTTGACGCCATCCTCCATCTGTTCGAAGACGAACAATTGAGGGATGAGCCGAAAAATAATGCCTCAAACGTCCCCGCTGATGAGTACGCTTCTCTCACTCATATCTACACGAGGGACTTGGACGAGACTTATGTGATTGCTCGTGCTTGGAGGCAACTTTTGGATGATTATGCCACCAAGCACCAGACAGATGCGAAATTCATAATAGTCGAGGCGCTGACCACGCCGACGATAATGAACAAGTACTACGATTCGGGTTGCAATCCGTTCAACTTTATGTTCGTCGGCGACTTGAATTCATCGTCGAAAGCCGTGGATTTCAAAAGAGGAATCGATAGGTGGCTCGACAACGTGCCAGAGGGGAACGTCTCCAACTGGGTCACGGACAATCACGACAACCACCGAACAGGCACGAGATTCGGTGAGAAAAAATCCGACATGATAACAATGTTGTCCTTAACATTGCCGGGAATAACAGTTATTTATTACGGCGACGAAATTGGAATGGTGGACAAAAATATAACCTACGAAGAGACTGTTGACGTGGCCGGTTGCAATCTTGGACCAGACAGATATTATCTGGCTTCGAGGGATCCCGAGAGAACGCCATTTCAATGGGACACGACGACGAGTGCTGGCTTTTCGACAAATTCTAAAACATGGCTTCCGGTTCACGAGAATTACAAGACTCTTAATTTGGCAGCGCAAAAATTGGCGGCCATTTCCCATTATAAGGTATTTAAGGCAATGGCAAAAATAAAGAAAAATCTTTCTCTTCTTAAGGGAGGCGAGGTGGAGGTTCGTTTAATCACGGAGAACATTTTGGGAGTAGTTCGAAGATTAGAGACATCGTCGCCGGTGGCACTTTTAATTAACATGGGAACAGGGGATGAAAGTGTTGATGCTCACACTTGGTTGAATATTCCCGAGGAACTTATTATTTACACGGCAAGTGTTGCTTCGCAAATTCAACCGAATACAAAGGTTAATACAAGCGCTTTGAGACTTCCTGGTTCATCGTCTCTATTTTTAGCGTCGAAATCACAAATTGATTCACTTGATAATAAAAAGGAACCATCTTTAGCTACAGTTTCTTCATTTGCCAATGCACCGTTAATTACTATTATTCTTGTTATTGTCAATTATATTGTTACATAAATAATTTTCATTGTTTTCGTTGACTTCAGGTTAATAATTTAATTATTACTCAAGATAATTCCCATTTTATATCGCATACTCAAAAAGTCAAAATCATTCATTTTCAACTAGCAATCAGTTCAAATTTACTTGTACATGAAATGATGAATCGATTAATGTTTTTAGTACATTTTTGTTTATTACTAATGAACGAAATTATAAATGAAACTAAATTCTTAGAACAAAGATAAATATTACAAATTTTAACAATTATTATGTAATTTAATTTTGACTTTCACTTTGTTTTCTCTAAATTCTTTTTCTTTTTAATCTCATTCAAATTTAAATTTAAATTTAAATTCATTCAAATTTAGACAATATTTTAATTTTAGATTGCAAACATAAATATTTTATCACTTTATTATTAACTTTTATACTATTATTTATTAGTCAAAAATAATAAAATTTGTAAATATAATCAAACATTTTGTAAAATAATTTTCATACCGTACGAAACAAATAAAAAGAGTAAATATATCATCTGCAGTAATTAAACTGTCAATATTTTTTCTTATCAATGTCGCTCAGATTATTTTCCTATTTTTCAATGTATCATTAAAAACTTTTTCTTTTAATTAATTTCAATTTATTATACGCTAATAACACAGGCCGACAAAATTTTGTCGAATCTCAGAACCAAGAACCGGATAATACTTTTTCGAAGGTTTTTGACGTGCTGAATTCGAATCTGACCTCAGAATTGCCCCACCACGTCAGGTTTTTGAGATATTCCAACCTAAAAGTGCCAAAAACACGTTTTTGGGGCATTTTTGAAGTCCTGTGCAATCAAGAGAAAATTTTTTTTCTAAAAGTTATTTACGGCATCTGAAAGTACTATTTTTCCCCTTTAAAAGGCCTTTTGAAATTTGAAAAAATCTTTATTTCTCACTAAGATATCGTCATTTGAATTTTTTGAATGTGGTAAATTGGTCAATATTCGTTTACTGAACACATTCAAAAAATTAGAATGATGATATCTCAGTAAAAATAAAGATTTTTTAATGTTTCAAAAGGCCTTTTAAAGAGGAAGATTAGTACTTTTACATGCCGTAAATAAATTTAGGAAAAAAAATTTCTCTTGTTTGTACAGGACTTCAAAAATGCCCAAAAAACGTGTTTTTGGCACTTTTAGGTTAGAATATCTCAAAAACCTGACGTGGTGGGGCAATTCTGAGGTCAGATTCGAATTCAGCACGTCAAAAACCTTCGAAAAAGTATTATCCGGTTCTTGGTTCTGAGATTCGACAAAATTTTGTCGGCCTGTGTAATTTTTATATTTATAAAAACAATTGCAATATTACAAAGAATTTTATTAACATTTTTTAAATTAGTTAATAGTGGAAATTTCAAATAGCTTTATTCCAAAAATACTCAAAAATTCAAGTTTTTTTTTGAAGACAAAAAAAATTTTTAATTTTTACACGTATTAATAATGAATTGAATTAAATAAATTTATTTACCATTTAACATTTAAAAAATGTTATCACAACAATAAAATAAAAAACTTAAAAAAAGACAACTATCAATTATTTTTCTATGGCTTACGAATTCAATATGGTTATTTTGTCAAAGTGATGACATTAAAATTCATGAATTTTTCTTTTTATTGCTTTCTACGATCAAGGCAATAATTTGAATGAGAAGCATATTAAAATTTGTAGCTTTTTAAAAATGTGAAAAATGTTATTTTTTTCAAAAAGTGGAATATCTTTAATATTTATTGCCTCATTTACATGAGCCAACACAGCTCGATAAAAATGAGAAGAATTTAAACCACAATGCTGCGTCGTGGTTTTTCTACCGCGTAAAAAGCAACTACCTAAAAAATTATCTTCCAAATTTTTTCTTTTTTCTAGCTTTTTATTTATTTTTTTTTTTTATTTTTTTTAAATGAAATTCCAGTTTTATCAAACAAACAAAAAGTATTGTTATTTTGATGAAATAGCAGTATTTTATTCTTGAATATATAACAATCTCATTTTAAATAATTTTGGATATTAAAATTATATTGCAGTGTATATTTGAAAATATATTTCAACTTTTTTTATAATAATGTAGTTATTTTTAATTATGTATAAAATTTTTTCTAATTTTTTTCAATAGCATAAAGCTATTTATTACTATTTTCTTGTGAGTTCTTTTCTTGATTATTAATAACAATAACAGTAAATTGACTAAATTTTACCTTTCTTACCTGCACTATTTATTAAAGCAATATTTTCCTTCCTTTTTATAAATAATAAAATAAATATTAGACTATCTCAGCTTTATTTTAATGCGCTTTTAAATTTTCTTTTTCTTCATAGACGGAGAACAAAACTGAGATTTTGAAATTTAGTTATGTATAAAAATTTATTTTGATTTTAGAGGAGAGTAATTTTAGATAGTGCCGAATAAGCTCAAACCTATTTTTCACAACAAATCTTGTTGTGCACTCGATGATTATCGTGATTATTTGTCACTCGCAATTAGACACATTTCTCTTTGTCAAATTATTCCTCCAAGTGTCAATGATTTGTAATCAATGGCCGTTGATGTGCCATTTAATCTGGAAATAAACATGAAATTGAATTGATTTAATCTTGTACGATATTACTCAAGAGTCAAAGGAGTCGTTCTATAAGCTTCAGTCTCCGTTTAAGTTTTAATCAGCTTTAATGCATAATCGTCTAATAATTTACCCTCTCATTTCGACCATGTAAATTTGATTTCAAGTATATATCAGTGTGCCTTCTAAATGGCCATAACTCTGCCAAACATTTGTATAAATAAATTCACGCAAAGTAACGTCACGGTTCATCATATTCAAAATATCAAAAAGAAAAAATCTTCATTCATTTAGTATTCCATTCCAAATTATTCATTCTGGCATTGCGCCAATTGCAAGAATTTTTTTTAATTCTCTTTTGGAAAAGTGAATGTTTGTTGGAATATTGTAATGAGAGAAACTGGATCTAAAATCACCTTTTAAAGCTGGAGTCTTTGCTTTAGCCAGAAGATTATATCAAAATCGGCTCAAGTACCATAAGCGGGGTCGACAATATTCTAAAGTTGGCGGTATCGTAGTCGAAATCCACTTGAGGACTTGTGTAAATTGTTGAAAAGCCATAAAGCATCATCTCCAATATCCTTAACATTTTCACCATCCTTGCTGCTAATTTCAATTCAGATCTTCAATTTCATCTTCATTTCTGTCCTTAAGAAAGTTTTCCTATATTTCAGACTGAATTTCAAAATTATCAAGTTAGTGTGATAAAATTGGCAAAATATTGGCGAATTGGCAATATGAAACAAACTTCAATGCTAAAGTGATAAAATGGAAATATACACTCAGAAAATGGTTGTTGATAAAGCAGATTCTAAGCAGAAATATTTTTAGTATTTCAGAAAAGCGACTTTATTGAAAACTGGGTTAATTGGAGAAGATATTTTAGCAGTAATCTTGAGATTGAATATAGTTCATTAAGTTTATTAAGGCAAGGTACGAATTGTGCTTTTAATTACTGCATCAAATAGAAATGCTATTGTTGATATGCTACAGTAACTGTTTAAATATTCTCAGGCAAATATATTTACATGTACATATAGCAAGTGCCGATTCAAGAACAGTATCTTCAGCATAACTTCTATTGACACAAAATTATTTAAGTCTATTTCTGAATATCTGCAATTCTCATTTCCTCGACTTTCAGAAATTACATTAATTTAAATTTTTAACAGTTATTTCTTTTAATTCGATATTCGATGCAAATTTCTGTTAATAAGTTTCTATTTAAATCATAATCCACTTGATCGTAAGGTATCGAAATTATAAAATTAATATAAATTTTAAAACTGATCCTAACTTAAATTATCGTAAAGTCATTCACTAAATTCACTAAAAGTAAAAAAATAGTTATAATAAAGAATTATTTTTACTATTTTTTATTAATTTTAAATATTTTAAGTAAAAAAAAATTTTCAATAGTATGAAAAGTAAAAGAATATTTTAAATAGTAAAAATAGTAAAATAATAGTAAAGATCTTTACACTCAATATGCTCTAATTAAAAAGTTAAAAGAAAATTTTATCTTTACTCAATCATTAAATTTCAATCTCTTAATACAATTTATATCCAATCTCTCTGAACACACTTCCCACTCAATCTCTTAATACTCTTAATACGCACTTCATATCACAAGAAAATATCCCATATTCTTTCAATTTCAAATCCAAAGGCAAATATGTTAAGGCAATTTGCAATTATCTCCAAACTATATACACATATAATAGATATAGTGAATAATTTTTTAAAACAATAAAAACTTATCTCCGCACAGGAAATGACATAATATCAAAGTTTCTGGAAATAATAAAAAAAAAGAAGAAGAAGAGAAAAAAAATCGGACAGAATAATGTATTATGTCAGAGATAGTGAGCGAAATATCAAAGGAATGATGTCTCTTAGAATTTCAATCTAGAGAAGGAAGAAAAAAAATGAGGATTACATTAGCGAAGATTGTACAATACTGTTTCATTGTTCAATTCCTTTTGTTTAAATTTGTAAAGTTTTTCTTCTCCTTTTTTTTGCACGAATCCGATGACGAATCGAGAAATCTTTTCTCTCGCTCTCTCTCTCTCTCTCTCTCTGTCACAGAGAGAAAGAAAAAATTAAAATAATATGACGAGAGAAAATTCTCGAAAATTCATTCACGAATATTTATATATGTACACTTGTCTTTAATATTACCATGAATACTTTCATTTTAATTGAATGCGATAATTATACTCTTTTTTTCCTTTCAAAGAAAAATACACTAATGCTTACCACTGAAAATTTAAGAAAAGAATCTGAAAGAAAGCATTGCACCCCTCTGGGGTTTTTCATTCACTACTATAGTGTGCTTGCGAACGTACTTATTCAGTTATTAGGAACTTTCTCTTTTAGATCCATTTGGAATCTTGCCAAGCATAAAAGAATTCAAGCTCTTTTTTCAAGAAAAATACAGATTTTTTTTAACTAGAAAAAAAGAAATTTTCTGCTAAAAAAGATTTTTTTACTATAAAAAGAGATTGTTTTTACAAAAGAAAGGTTTTTTTTACTGAAAAAATACAATTGAACAAAAAAGAATTAAATATTTTTTCTTCTAATTAACTAATTTAGAGAATTTTAGCTCAACTTTCCTTTCACTACTTTATATAATGCATGAAATAATAAACTTTTTCATATTGCAATATTTAAGAAAAGAGGAAAAAATATTCTCCTTTCAGAAGTGGGTACTTTAAAATTTGCATTTTTTAAAATGTTTGTAAAAAACCAGGAAAAAAACTGGAAATTGTATTTCACTAATATGTAGACAGAGTGGTAACACAAAAGAAGATGTAATGGCTTTGAGAAAGCAGTTTCTTTTCTTGTTATAAAAAAAGATTCAAAAGGTGCTATTTAATTGCTGTTGCTTGCACATTTTTTTCTTCTTCTCTTCTTTTTTTTTATTATTATTGAATAAGGACAATTTTAGGGGACAAGTACTCTAAATTCAAAGAGAGTGTCTTATTGAAGATCCACTTCTGAGAAATCGGTAATGTAGTATACGATGTCTGCAAGGGTCTTGTGTAAATAGATGAAAGCCATATAACGTTGGCTCCGATGTCCTTTATGTGTTCCAATTTAGTTGAGATTCCATTAACGGTACCCCAATACCTGCGCTCCATTACTGTCCTTAAAACTTTAAGAGGAAACTCAGTAAACAATTCCATCACTACCAATCATCAGTTTGACACTGTATATTACAATATTGTCCGAAGAAACAGGAAAATATTCAAATTTCATTTTTATTAATTTTTCCATCAGAAGATGTCAATTTATAATCGAAATCTACAAAAAACCTGATCATATGTTCGAAAAATGCAAATGTATTTCGACCAAAGAAAATTTATTTTAAACCAAACAAAAAGTTCAGTAGCCTAAATGTAAATTAAACAATTCAATATACCATTTTAAGTAAATCGTTTCTCAATTAAAAGTTTAATTGACAAAAACTAAATCAGATTTAGTGAAATCGCAGTCCCTGAACATTATGTGTAGAATAAAGAAAATAAAGAAAATACGCTTGTAACTTAAATCGAAAACATTTTCTTCTTCTCTACATTTTTTCCACCGTTTTTCTTCAATCCAACACGACGGTGTTTGTAATATGTGTCATAATTCTTCACTGCATTCCATTCAGAGTTCTCTAGGTTTTTTTTTCTATTCCTGTACTTCACATGACATCCATTTACAATGATCTCAATTTTATTATAGTTCTTGCAAGGACTTTCATGTTTGTATTCTTTCCCTCTTTCTTTTTAGTCTCCTTTAGCTTTTGCATTTTACATGTGAAAAGTTCATTTCAAGTCTTTTCCTTTCTTTTTTGTAAATTTTCAGATTCTCCTCTTTTTCTTGGGAATAATTTTCTCATTTCGTTTTCATTCAACATTGTCAATTATAATAATTAATCATGCAACTTATTAGTATACAATTAATATTTATTAATTAAATAATTTATTGGATAATTGAATGTTTTTTGCTTCCTCGTGAAGAAGCTTTGTAGTCGTTTAATTTATAAAATTTTTAAAAATCCTTCAAATAAATTTTCTTCTATATAGGACTATGTTATTTAAGACCCTTAACAATTGTCCGGATGTATTTATGCATGTGTGTGGATCCCGTTTTTTGTGAACACGATAACTCGAAGAGGTTTCAACGAATTCGGCTGAAAATTGCTAGGCATATTTAACATAAAAATATCTCGAAATAGATTAATGGACATTAAAAAATCTATAAGAAAAAATTTTTTTTTTACTTTTTTCAAAAAAAAAATTTTTAATTGAATATTGAAGTTAATATATAATAAAATCTTATTCTTTGCATCAAGACTAATCGATTGGTGTATAAAAAGAATATATTTTATTAGCATGAATAGAATTAAATAAACTGAAAAAATTTACTTTATTATTAACATTTTTTTTTTTTTAAATTGTACTATTGTACAATAAAATTTAATTTTTTTATTTAAAAGAAATGAATTTAAATTTTGAAATGTTAGACTATTAGAAATTATTTAAAAATTAAATGTATTTAATAATTATTATTTTGTTATATATTTTATTTTTTTGCTTATCGTAAAGAGGAAGCAAAATGTTCATGTAATGAACATCTTAATTCACAACTTGTTTAATATTGATTTCTCATAAAGAATTCGGTTTTTTTCATGTTTTTATAATTAAAATTCTCCATGAAATTCATTATTTTTAATAATAAATTAAGTATATTTAATTTTTTCAGTGCTTTTCATAAACATCCCTTAACTTTTCCTTATTCCTCTGATCAATTCTACTTTCTTTGACTTTTCCCTGACCAGTGACAACCCTGAGTCATATTTTACACTATTTACTTTGTTTTAAAGAAAATAAATTTTAAATTCTATTTTAAAAAATAGAAAGTAAAAAACTCGAATTAAAAAGTACAATCATTATATTTTTTACAGAAAAACTTGTAAATCAAATGAAAATGATAAAATGGAGCAACAAAGTAGTCAATCCTCTACAAAGAAGAGAAAAATTTAATATTTTTAACAATTTATTAAGTTTACATTCAGAAATATCACCCATTATGTGTTATAAATTATAAATAAATTAATTAAATGATGAAATTACGTATTATTAGTTTATTATTATTATCATAGGCGGCATAAACACACTCTTGGAAAAGTTTACTACTCCAGGTAATTAACTCCTGTTAGGACATATTGTCCCGTCTTTTGTTTTTCTTCCCCTCTTTCGCTGTCTTGTAAAACTTGCTAAACGAGTTTTAGTTTCAATAAATGAAAACAAAAGAAACATTTTTTATTTTGATCTCTATAGCAGCACCTTTATCGATTTTTATTTAATCTTTATAAAACAAAACAAGTCTCATCTAATTAGTCTATTTTATTTATATTCACATAAATATTCATTAGTCGACAACAACCAAGTGTCGACGTTTTCTCTTTCAGAAAGTTCCAATGAATATTTCACTTTTGAATATGAAAATCCTTTCTCTGTATAAATGAACTGTTCACTGTAAGCTCAGACTTAATTCCCAAAAGAGTAGGGAATTCAAATTTTCATTACTTCTGATATCCAGGTGAAACTTTTAAGTTTTAACAAATTGAATTCAGTTCATAATACGTGCTCAATATTCCAGCGTCTGTATTCTTTGTAACTTTATAAAAATTAATATTTTTTCTCTAACTAGGTAAATGCTAAGTAATAAATAAATTAAACAACTAAAAACAAAGGCAAATTTATTTCAAGCAAAAGTTATTTGAATCTTTCAATCTATTTGAACTTTATTTGAAAAAAACAAAATTTACTTGAACCAAAGAAAACTTATTATAAAC
Organism: Leptopilina drosophilae; assembly: GCA_032873175.1. Taxonomy (NCBI): domain Eukaryota; kingdom Metazoa; phylum Arthropoda; class Insecta; order Hymenoptera; family Figitidae; genus Leptopilina; species Leptopilina drosophilae. The sequence continues at coordinate 8,086,464 of CM065481.1, forward strand.
CAAACAAAAAGTAGAGACAAATAAACCATTTTTCTTGATATATATATAATTGTATTTGATTCAAACATATTGTCCTCCCAGTGGGTAAAATTAACATACTACATAATATACATTTAAAAAAACAAAAAAATTCTAATCTTTTATTCATAATTCTTTATGGATCATTTTTGAAAGTCTTTGCCATTTTATTTGCATTTTTTTCTTCCCTGAACGTGTCGTCATATGTTATGCGGTCAAAGTGAGAAAACGGTTGGAAAAGGACATGAAGGACAAAAGAGGATGAAAAGATTTTATCTGCGGTGTAGAGCTTTGTTTGAGAAACCGTTTCGTCGAGGGAGAAAGAAGGAAACGTTATGGCTGCAATTCTGTCAGATAAAGGCTAGCGCGCCCGTATATACCTTGGGCAAGCTTTAATGCGACTTGAGCAAAATATAACTAATGCACTGCGAATGAAATATGGAAAGTGAATTATTAAAAGTAAGATATCTGGCACAAGAAGCGCACGATGATAACTTTTTTAAACTCTTCCTTCTTTATTCATTTTAATTTCAGAATTACAGCTAAAGATAATTCCTTCTTCACTTTCAACTTTATTTGAACGTACAATTCGCAAATATAGACATCTGTTTTTACATAATAATTATAGAATTCTAAAAAAATTAATTTACAATTTATTTGCTTCAAATTTTTAAATTATTTATCAAAATCAATTATATTTTTGTTTTCAAATTAAATTTAATATTGTTCTTTTCAATGAGAAAATGAAATTAATTAATTTCTTTTATATAAAGAGTATATACTGTGAAAATTCTTGTTTCATTAAAAAATAAGTAGCAAACCAAAAAAAACATGTTTGAATTAAATTTTAGAATTGAATTAAACATAATTTTCATTAAATCAAAAGTTAATTTATTTTTATTCTTTATATTAATTAAAAGATAAACCAATCACATTGGACAATTATTCCTTCATTAATAATATTTTACGAATATTTTATAATAATAATTCTAAAAAGAAAAGGAAATGCTTTAATAGGATTATAAAAAAGAAAAATAAAAAATTTTATAATAATAACTTGTAAATTTAGAATTTAGAACTAAACTTTTTTCAGCCTACAATAAATACTACGTAGCATAAAAAACGGAATTAATTAACAATAAAAATTATTAACAACACTTAGATGAATTTTTGAAGTAAAATTTTTTTTTTAAATATGATTAATACAAGTGCGAAGGAATTATAATACATATATATATACAAAATATTAAGTATGTGTGAAAAAAGTTTATCTACGTCAAGTGAAATCTGATTGCATGATTTCTCAAAAACGGAACTAATAAAACTTCACTTAACAAATGACCTAATCTCAGTTTCATTGAAAATGTAAGTGAGTAGCGAAATAATGTACACACACACACACACACATTATATATGTATAATATCTCTTAATTTCACGTAAATGAACTTAGAAACAATGCAACGCTACGTAATTCATTTATGTTGAAATTGTCGTCGGAAACTACAAGTACTTTTAGTCAGACACTCTCTTTGTCTACAGCTTTGTTACATTCCGACTAAACTGCTCATCATAAATTTTAAAGTTTTGCATCCTTCAAGTGAAAATTATCTAAATATCAGGCTAATGAAATTCCTTAAAAGAATACACATACACACACACACATAGACATCCTTTTCTAAGGATTCTGATTAATGTTTTACACTTAATTATTTTGTCCTCGCATAATAATTAATACGCACTTTAATTACAAAATTGAGAGACAAGCGTTTTTTAAATTTAAAAACAATTTTTTAGTTTTTCTTTTCCTAACTTGATAAATTAGAATTGGTTTTAAAATTAATAAATTTTTTAATTTATTTAGTAAATAAATAGATAACATTGTAGACCCTATTTATGTTGAATTTATTAATATTAGTATATTATTTCTGCTAAAATAAAACAAATAACTTTAATAATGAAACGATCACCATTATAGAATAAAAGCGAAAAGAAATTTATTTTTAACGAAATATAATTTACTTCATTTCAATTCTAAACCACTGAAAAAAGGGGATAAAAATATAGCCAAACGTAAATTTTTAATTCTCTATTTATAAAGTCATTAACATGTATATGAATTTATTTGCATTTTTTCAAGAGAAATGCGTGAGGGGAAAAATTATGATAAAAGGCTAACATTTTTTTTTCTTGATTTAACGACAGTTGAGTTACGAAATTAAAGAGCGTATATATAGCATTAATAAAAAAATAGATAAGTCGTTCAAAATGTAAAAACCGCGCGCCACTCTAATTTAAATATACTCGTAATTTAGAAAAAATTACCTCCAAGAAAATATGAAAAAAGCTTCTTAAGCTTGTTTTTAAAAATTCGCCACAGCTCGAAAGCTGTGGCATGACTTACGCAAACTGGATGACCCGACCCCTTAAGATTATGTTTAAAAAAAATAGCTTCTCAACATGTTTTTATCAAAAACAGCAGAAAGATAAAAAACGATAAACAACATAAAAGTTAAATTAAAAAGTCTGACAATAAAAACAAAAAGGTTAAAATAAAAAAAAAAATTAAAACTTAAAAAGCATTTAAATTTTAAAAAAAGTGAGTTTAAAAAGCACTTAAGATGAAAATATTGTTTTTATTCTCTTTTTTATTAAATTTTTTTTTTGCATTTTCAATAATTTTTGTATATTTTATTAATTATAAATCTTTTTTAATTTTAAATAAAAAAAAATTGAAAACAAAAATCAAGTTCATAATGAAAAACGTAAGATACATAAAAAACGAACTTAAAAGAGTTCTTTTTTAATGTTCTTGTTTAGTTAATACATTTTTTTCAAGTTAATTTTTCAAGTTGAATTCCTTTTTTAATTTCCAATTTTTTAAAATTCTTTTTCTTGTTTTCAGTTCTATTTCTACTGAAAATATAAGAAGAATTTAAAAAAGAGATTTCAAATAAAAAAAAATAACTTAGTCTAAATAACTTAGAAGGAAAACTTGAAAAAATTACTTAGAAAAAAAATTAAATTAAATTAAAAATTAAATAAAAAATTAAATTAAAATAAATTTCAATACATTTTAAATAAATTTATATTAAAATATATTAAAATTTCTTTAGTTTGGAAAATTTTTTTATAATATACAAAAGAAACTGAATTGCATATTGTAATTAAAATATTTAGTTAGAAATAATCTCGGTCCTAATGACGTGGCACACTTAAGGACATAACAGTACAAAGCGCAACCGACCAGCTATAATTAAAACGCACCACTGAGTGTAGTACTTTAATACACGCACTCTGGAAACTTGGGGTGTGGTTACAATTCCAACACTCGTTATCCCTTTCTTCGTACACGTGCATATTTTAAATTCTCTAATTATATGCGCGTTCATACTCTCCATGTAGAAAAGTATTCAAACTGCCAACGTAAATTTTATGCAAACTTCATGTACAAATACCATTGGTGTCTGAAAGTTAAAGAATTTACTTTGTAAATATCCTCCTGTATAGATACACATACTAACGCACGAAATTACTTGTATGAATTTAAATTTACCATATTTTATGTTTTTTTAAACACTCTTCTCTCATTGTTATAAAAATTCAATTAAAAAAACGTCTATTCTTTTTCATTAATAATTTGAAAAGGTACACTTTGTTTCATAATTTTGTTCCTTTACTCGTTAATACCTACTCGTATGAAAGAGAGAATAAATGTGTTCATAAAAAATAATAAAAAAATGCATTGGGTTGATTCAGAAGAATAAAATAATATATATATTATATCAAAGAATAATAAAATATTAATTAAGGTAATAAACAAAATAGTTTATGTTTGCAAATAATTATCCTTTTGATATTTCAATTGTAATTCTTCACAACAATAACAACAACTAATACCAAATCCAAGAAAAAGAGAATCAATCGATTTATCTTTCTATCATTTTTTGCTTTGAAAAAATATTTTTGCAACTATTTAAAACATCAACAATTTCAAAACACAGTTTTGTTGGAAAACAATTTTAACAAAAATTACCTCCTTCAGCAAAAAAAAGTAAAAGTTTTTTTTAAACAAAAAATTACCTACAAAATTTACTAAAATTAATACAATGTAAATATTTCTTTCCAGTTAATTTGAATTTCAATTGAATATAAATGCTAATTTATTTCGATATTATATATTCTACTTTTAACTTAAAAAAACCGAGGGAAAAAAAGTAAGAATATCGACGTGAATTTTGAAAGATAAATGAAAACACTATATTCTGTCTAGTCTTTGAAGGCATGAACGAGACCTGCGAAAGCTGCTGATATGCAAAGTAAAGTGATTCACAAAGTTCAAAACAACTAAGTAAAACTTGACAGTAACAATTTGTGCCGTCACTCATAAGTTTCGAAAAGTGAAAATTTATCCTTTCTTGTTTCCTAATATTCATGTAAAATAATTACGTTTATTAATTTATCACTATAGTAGACAATAAAAGATTTTTATTGGAAAATCAGCCATTTCGTTAGATTAACTTATTAAAAACAAAAAAAAAATTATCAAACTTTAATTTTGACACTGAGAATATAGAACCATCAATTAATTTTTCAATACTTATTTTACTTCTATTTGTTTGTCAAAAATGATAGAAATTGTACACGATCTGTCTGACTGCAGCTTATTTTTTTTATTACTGATCACCAAAATAACTAATATGTGAAAGTCTGACTGACTGAAGCTGAATTTTACTACTGATTATAAAAATTACAGAAATTATAAACGATTTGTCTAACTATAAAAAACTATTAGACTATTTCAAATTATAATACTTATTATTAATTTTGTTAGAATTTATAATTCACGTTCCATTTGTTTAACTCCTTTAAATTTCATATAGATTAATTAAATTCATTAAAGATAATTATTTCTAACCAAATAGTATCTCTCTACTCTATTTCGTCAATCCACTATCTTAATTCTAATAACTTTTACACAAAAATTAAAATTATTGAAAAACAGAACTTGAAATTTGAAAAAAAATTAATTATTTAAAAAAAATTATCATTTTAATTATTGAAAACAACACCTGATAAATTAAAAATTTAATTTTTCATTTTCAAACAAAACACTCCCTGAAAATTTCAATAGTACATCCTTTTCTTGAAACGTTGTAAATGAGAATAAAGAAAAATTAACATAGAAAAATAAAAAAAAACCTACACAAAACTCTTCACTTAAAAAATATTAGACTAGAAAAAAGAGGCAAATAAAAGAGAAAAAAAAATAAACAAAAGCCTTTTATAAAATTTAACATAAGAGGATAAAGCTAATAAAAGTTAATTAATATTTTAAAGCTCGAAATATCCTTAATGTACATTTTATAAACGACTGAAATTAGCTTCGACGGCCTCGCACTGTAAGTGGTTAATATAAGCTCACCGGGAGAAGAGCTCCAACCATTTTAATTAAAAATTTATCTTCTCGCAAAATGCAACAAAATATGGTTGAATTTTTACACCATATTACCATAAGTTTCTTAGTTGAAAGTTCATTTAATGTACAATTTATATCGTTCTCTAGTGGTATTTCACATTTACAGCAAATATTACACTCTCCAATTTTAACCATTTTTCTTATTAATGAAATTAGATAATTAAAAAACTTTGACGATTTTTTCAATATTCATTCCCTCAATTTCGAACATAAATTTTTCCTTCTTTTAACTATCACTACACTAGGTAAAAGTCAATTAACATATGTTTTTAAATATTTAAAATAAAACCATCTCTTTAAAAACTTGAATTTAAATATTTTTTAATATTTGATAATGATAATAAAAAAATGTTCCACAAATAAAGAATATATATATAAATAGAAAAATAGGATAAATTTCTTTCAAAAGAAATACGAGCTCTGATTACTTTCAACTTTTAGACCACCACCACCAGCCCTACCTTTTCCCCTCTTTACATACTATCCTATACAACTCTTTAAAGTAGAAGCTCGTGATTAATTAAACTTTTCTGATCGCAAAAGTCCCCCAGCATGTTCCGGGATTTATTTTCTATATGAGCTGAAGGTAGTAAATGCATATACATGTATATATATATATATATATATATATATATATATATATGCGCTTTGGTCCGTGACGCATTAACGATGCACACTCAACTCAGGTGGTGCATGACTCGACATTGCAATAAAAAAAGAGTATAATTTAAAATACATTATGGAATTACGCAACTGTACCTACTTCAAGACACTCTTGCTCAAAAATATTACACGCGTTTTTACATGTCTATAAAATATCGAATTTTTTCAAATTTTATTACCACAATTAATAATGGTACAAATATTGATTCTACCAATTGTAGGAAATTACAGAAATTGTAATTGAACTGTTTGACTGAATGTTCATCCTTTTTTCTACTGATTCTTCTTTTCACATTTTGACTTACATTTGATGTGATTTTTTATTGTGCTATTGTGTTATTCGTGGTAAAACTTGATTGTAGACAGACATTCGTTTTGGTATTATACTGACAGTAGTGGAATAGAACTAACTTAAATAGTAGTCAGTCTATTGTTTCATATTTTTTTAACATTTTTCAACAGTGATAAAAAATAATATTTTAATAATATAGGCAAAATTACAATCTGATTGAAAGTGGTAAATAAATTTACTTATGTCGGACATTTATTTTATACATTGCCAGTCAAACAATCGTTTGGTTTTCTACAACACAGTGGTATAAATCCAGTTTAGACGTCTTTTTCTCCTTATTTAATATTTTGGAAAAAGGGTAATAAAATTAAAATTTTTTACAATTTGTAAAATAAGGTGATCGATTAAAAGATTTATTAAAGGCAATATCGTAATAAGTGAAATTGAAGTTTTTGTTGCAATCTAAATTTGAAAGAATGGAAAAGCAGAGAACAGTTAAAGTTAGTAACTGAGCGAAATGCTTTTAAGCGAATGATCTCACGGAATTTATCGCACGTATGAGAGTTTCTGAGTTAGAGAGACCCACTTGCACACGGTAGTTGTAAAACAATGGAAGGAGATGCTTTATTGCTATTTTACAACCACGTAGCTTCTGTCAAATATGACCCCGGAAAGTCATCCCGTTATTCGGATAGAATTGAATCTTATTCCCCTCTTTTTGAATTACACTTTGGCACCCACTGAAACGTCTTAAAGTGACAGTAGCTGGGATTAGTTCTTCTATATAGGAGAGAGGAATTCGCTCTCGTAAAAAGTATAAGCCACATCAAAAATTCCTTATAGATATTTATTGGTCTATTTACTCAACTATAAAAAAGAAATAATAGGAAAGAAAAATGTTATCTTTTCATGAAATTGTTAAAAAACTTTTTTCCCTTTTTTTTGACAGATTGACATAAATTTTGAAATGTATTTCAGCAAATAAAATTTTTAATATAAAATAATTAACATTTCTGGAAATACATTTTTCAATTGCGAGCAGCAATTACACAAAAAAGGTTAGCTTTTATTCAAATGGGCACCACTAACAAACATAATAAATATACAAGGGAGTAAAAAATTCTTCCTTCTCTCCCTATCTCTCTGCTCTTACACCTAGAGGTATCCCCAGCAGGGCATAGAATCCGGAAAGCAATTCATTAATTAAATACCTTGCAGTTCGTATCGCGTCCAAGTGAATCGAACATTTTTTCACGATGATAGTAAACGTTTCGCATACAAATTGTTTCCTCTAATACGTGACTCGCATTCAACCTCTATACTCAAGAATTTTTCTCAACGAATAACGGAAGCTCATCTGATTAAATAATCCATCTACGTATTTAACACAATGAGGATCAATGTCAATTAACGTGCATTCAAATAGAAAGGCAACCATAAAGTCTTTGTCCTATACATAAAAGATCATTTTAATCCCCATAACATCAAATTTCCTTTGTGTATTTATTATATTTAACGAAAAAAAAATTAATAATAATTCATATTTTTAGAGAATAGCTGTAATGAAATTAAATCTAATGATATTTCTCTGTTTGAGAAAACCTTACGTGAATATAAGTTCGCCAACAATATAAATTTTCTATAATTTCAAAAATATGTGCAGGGAAAACTGCATATGCACCAGGAAGCTTTCAGAAATGCTGAATAATTCAATCATCATTCTGTATATGGTCACCCTCATTTGCACAAATGAAAGTAGAAAATTTTAATGCCACCAGAAGCTTGAAAGATTAATTGAATTTTACAGTGCCGACATGAAATATCGTCTGCTGACCTTTTACCACCCACACCCACACCCACAAAATATATATAATATAAAATATATATTACGTTTTCCAAAATGAAAGTTTCGATCCTCTAACAAAATTCCCGCTTCAACCAATCATCTATATCTAAAAATGTTACAAGGGAGTCATTAATATAAGAGCAGAAAAGCTCTTCATACTTCATTTCATAAATTTCTAGATCCCAAAGGATCGCATATTGAACGAATTGTTCCCTTTTATGATATTAAATTTTCTTAACTATATAGATGCATTTTTATTTAATTTGCCATTTAAATTTATAAATTTCTTTTGAATTATAATTGATATATCTACAAGAAAATTAATCTTAATAAATCAGTGTGGGGGAAAAAAATTAAAGACTATAATCTAATTGTGATTTTTTATATTACTGAAGTTGAATTACTTAAGTTATTCACAAAAAAAATTAGTTCCTTAAAAAATTTTTATTAAAATTTATTTAATTTCTATATGTGTTGCAAAAGAATAATTGAAATTTTAATACAAATGAAAATTAATATCGAAATATTTATTCATCAAATATAAATAATAGAAATAATTTACCAAAAATAACTTAATTAATAATTTGAAAAAATTACTTCAGCATTTTCACTTTATCTGGCAAACACTGAGTTTTACTGCAGATCGTCGAAAATTATAAACGATCTATCTGAAAATAACTCATCTTCACTATTTACTATTAAAATTTTTTTTAAAAACATGTTTATATAAAATGTAGTAATTAATATTTAAAGCCTTATCAACTATTTTCACAATGCTTCGGAATAAAAGAATTTAATAAATAATTTCCTGATAGGCTAGAAATACATTTCACGAAGCGACTTATCAAACAGTCAAATATGCCAATCATATCAGAACAAAATGGAGTTGCAAATTGATCGGTTGTTGTGAATAAATGACCCCGTTTACCAAAGAGTTTTATATATATATATATGTATGATTTATTCAGTAAAAGAGAAAATGGTGGATCTGAAAAAAGTTCTCGCTCGTTATTGGTATGAAAATAAAAAATAAAAAAATACCTCGAGGGCATCATCTACCTCGCTTGATATCAAATCGAGTCGAAGATTGGTTATTTTAGTATGAAATGCATCGTGAACAAGAACAATCAGTCGACGCGGTCTCCAAAACCATATAATGCAACTTTTGTCGTTTTCGAAATAACGGAACTCATGGGATGCATTATATATCGATGAAACAGAAAAAAACAAAGAAAATATTTCTCTAACAATGAGAATCTTCTACATTTGAGATTTGAGCTGCGATAAATTACCCTACTAGTAAATGGAATGTAACGCTGCTGGAGGTGCTTATCTCACACGGAAAAACTCTCGAGCTTTTTTTAACTTCCTGTTTCAAAAAAAAGGAAGAAAAAAACTTTCCAAACGAACCATACGCTGATATGGAAACATCACCTTTAGGTTCATGAACTATACACTGCCAGGGAGTTTATGAGCCACTTCGAATTTCACAAGGAAAAAGTAACCTAAAATCTCTGTTAAGGCACACCTTTTGTATAAAAAAATTCTCACCAAAAAAAATTTTTAAATTTTCTTTTTTGAAATTCAGATATAAACATTTAATGTTATTGGATGTTTTCGTTTATTTTTTTTCTAATTTATTTATTTGCAATTTTCTTGAAAGTATGAAATTATTGCTACTAAACTGAATCTAAATAATAAAAAAAAAAAATTTGAACCAATTTATAATTTGATTCACATTTTTTTATAATAATTCGTTGCAATTTGATACTTTCAAGTTAATAGTATTAAAAATTAAAACATATGTAAAAATTTATTTTATTCATTTCCTAGAAGAAAAATTAAAGAAAAAAAAACAAAAAATTTGCAAAAAGAATTTTTTAAAAATTTTATTAACAACTTTTTTATCTTCAAAGAATTTTAATAAATATTTTAAACATATGCTTGAATTTTATTAAAATGGCATTGAAAATAATTAAATTCTTGAGAAGAATATTATCTATATTTTTGAAAGTTTTTCAAGAAATTTTATGAAATGTTTTAGAAATAATTAAATTCTTTCGAGAAATTGTATATTGACTGAAGATACAATAAACTTTTTAGTGTGCTCCAATTATTATTGATGATCTAAGCTCACAGGTTTCCTCATCAAACTATTAATGACATTTCTACATTTATCAAAACACTCAAAACCACACCTGAAACTACATTATCACTCACAACAACTATACTATCACAACAACTTTCCCAATAAAAAAAGAACCACTTTAAAGTAGTTGGAGAAAGAAAGAAAACTAAAGTTCCTCTCTCTAAAATAAACAAAGAAAAATATATATATATATACACAAAATGATTACTTAATAAGAAAAGAAATGGTGATTAAAAGAAAGAAATTTGCATGAGAACCTGACACTTGTTGAATAACAAAAACTTATGTTTTTACTCTTAAAGAAAAGTTTAACGACAGAACTTTTGTAATTACTTCTTAATGAAAATAAATTTTACTTGCCCAGAGTTAACAATCTTATCTCTGTGAATGAGTAGTAATACTTTAGAATAGAGTATTTGGAATATTTGACATATCTTGCACTATTCCGTATATCATCATATAGGAATTATATTCTCTCTCAGTTTATCCGGATAAACGAAAAAATAAATCTTCCGAACACAGAGCCAGCAGATAGTGTAGAATAGTGGCATTTACTACAATATTGCAATAGTGATAGCGAGAGTATGAAGAAAAAAAAGAAAACAAAAACAGCTAAATTGGATTCAAGCCAGTTTTATAAAAGGAGCACAAAAAAAATTATATTAATTTAAAAAAAACTATGTACAATATTGTTCAAACATTACTCAATTGTTATTACTTCGTTTTTCACGATATTTAAAAAACAGAAAAATATTAGGATTTTATACTCTCTAAAAATGAATCAGTGACTCTATTCTCGCAATTTGAATCAGTGAAATTTCACTCAAGATCAGTTAAAAATGATTAAAATTTCAGTCATACTTCACTGATTGGCCAGTTAAAAAGTAACTGGAATTCTCACTGGTCAACCAATGAAAAATGAAATGAAAATTTCAGTCATTTTTAACTGATTTTCAGTGAAATTCCACTTATTGAAATCGCGAGAATAGAGTCACTAATTCTGTTTTAGAGATCAATAAAAAATAACAAAAGAAAAAATATATTTTAAATTTAGTAAACAATAGGAAACATAATTATAATCTAACACTATCACTTCGAGTGAAATTCCATATGCGACTGAAAATTACTTAAAAAATATTTTCAAATATGTATGCCTCTAGACAATTGTTAGTACTGAGGTAAAATAAACGTTCCGTCCGAACATAACTAAAATTAACAACTATTTTCTGTTTAACGGTAAATACTTTACACAGCTGTTGATGTTTAAGGTTGTCTGACTGAAAATGATTTTACCTACTGATTGTAAAAATTACGGAAACTGCAAAAAGTCTATCTAACCAAACCTGATTTTTTAGCAATTACAAATGTATATTTTATTAAAGCTGATTTCCCCTAATAATTGTAAAAATTTCGAGAATTGCAGAACTCGGACTGACTAAAATCGATTTTTATTACTGATTGAGAAAATTGCAAAACTAACAATGATAAGTATATATTAATACCTACACAATTCAACGATCGGAGAAGTGAAATAAAAAATTGAAAATCAATTCAACTGATTTAGTCAGTTACAAATTGTTTGTAATTATGTAACTAAATATTTGTGTAATCATGGTTGTCACTGATTGAAATGCTGCAGAGAACTAGATTCAGTTTGATTATACACCAGCAATATGTGCATGCTCATATATCTGATAAGTTTCCTTTGACGCGAATCTACAAACGTGATAACATCTGGATAGCTCAACTAATTAGTCATAAGACAATAAAGATACTCCAAATTTTAACACCCGAGACCACTAATTCATTCAACATCAATGGCGACAATAAAATAGCAAAATATTATTATTCCGAATTTTTTTTAGTACTTTTCTTCAATTTTTTAATCAAATCTTCTAAAAATATTGTTTCATAACCTAAAAGTGAATTTATCTTATAACTAATTATTATTAACTATTTCATTATAGCAAAATATTACGTTTTAAAATAGTGACTGACTTTTTACTATCAAATTAGTTATTTTAACTAATTCAAATTTTTAAGTTATTTTAATAATTACTATTGTTATTTCCGAAAAAAATTTCTTTGTAAAAATTAGAGAATTTACTTCGAAATTAGTCAATTAGTAAATGAATTACTTTTGAATTAGTAAATTTCAGTCACTAATTCAAATTAATAAAAATTTTCCCTATGCTATCTAAATTCAGAAAAAATGAAAGTTCAAATAAAATTTAATGAGTTCAAATAACTAAAAGTTATTCTATACAATTTTATATTATTATGCTTTTGAAATTTTAATAAATCGAGAGTAATTGATACATTTCTCGAATAGAGAGATAAATTTCCCTTTCAATTGAGATAGCGAAAATTCACGAAACGAAGTAATTCATGAAAATAAATAATTCGTAACCGTAAATTTTTTCCAATGGAATTGATATACTTTAGCTTTTCAACAAAAAGAAAAAAAATTGCCTTTGTTATCTCAAGGATCATCATTCACCACTCTTATTGAAAAGTTTATCGTTTCCTTGATGAAAAACAGTCAATTATTCTTGACCGCAATATAAGAGTATTTTTTGCCTGTTACTTTCTCTCTCTCTCTCTCTCTCTCTCTCTCTCTCTGTGTGTGTTTTTTCCTCTTTCTTTTTTTCCTATTCATACAACTTTAAAGCTAATGATTCTGACCCGTCTCGTAATGAGATATCCCATAGTATTCTCAAAGGATCGTGTTCCTCTTATTTCAGACGTCATTTGAAGAAAACGATTTTAGTTCCCGTTTACAGGTAAAGATAGCGAGTGAAATTCTCCCTTTATTTTTCTTTTTCTCTTTTGCGTTTTGCTATTTGCTTCATTCTTTTCTCCTAGAACCACGATCGAAGAAGTTGGCGCTATTACAACGTTCCGAAACTTTCCTATATTAAATTACTAACTTCTATACAAGTATTAGGATGACTCGAATGGGTACGGATAAGAGAGACATTATCAAATTATTTGAAAAACATGTGAAATAGGGAGAGCGAGAAATTCAACAGAGGGGAACATTTATTTTTCTAGTTACATCAAATTGTCAAAATAATTCTCTGATAGTACATAAAAAGAGGGGAGGAATAAAAACAAAGAAAAAAAGTCAGAGAAAAAAAATATAGAACATTATAGGGTAAGGACAAAATTGAACTATTCTGACTTTGTATAAAGGTCACGTGCAGACGTGTTGCAAGAAAATGTAGGTTCGTGAAAATTTATGTCCTCCACATAACCAGAGAGAGAGAGAGAGAGCGATGAAAGGGTTTTCCTCACATATATAGTGGTAAATGTGCGAAGAAGAAAACCTACAACGACCTCACACTAAGGTTAAAAGGGTCGAAAGGGCGACACACAACCTTTTAAAGAGATAGACTAATGTTTCTCCACTATATAAATATTGATCTTTGAAACATTCTCAATTTACCTAAGAAAAGAGACAATTATTTTCACGTTCAATATTTTTTCGACAAATAACAAAAATTCCACTCTCTAAATATGAATTTACTGTTACTTAGAAAAAATTATTTAGGTCTTAAATAATTCCAGTTAAATATTTCAAAAAATGATTGAATTTTAAAAGAGTTGCGTTTACAATTTTCAAAAATAAATTAAACTTATTTTTTATCAATTTGAAATTTTATAAAATTGTTTAATAATTAAATGAATTTAATTGCATATAGAAATTTTTAAAAACTGAGATTTAAATTTTTTTTTAATAATTTTAATTCTTTTGAAATTAGTTAATTTTTTTAATATACATTTAATTAATTATAAAAATAATTAATCTGAAGAAGAGTTTTAGTTGAAAACATTTTAAAAAATGAATTTCATAGAAGTTACAAATGATTGAACGAATTCAATTATTTTCAAAAGTAATAAAACTGCGCAGAAAATTAAAAAATATCAATAAAATTCTTCGCAAAATTTTAATTATTTTTAAACATATTCCTCAATTTAATATGATTTTCATTGTTTACTTTTTTAATAAAACTTTTTACACAAATTCAACTTGAAACTTTTAAATATCTCAATTCCTCTGGAAACATAATAATGATTAAATATTTATTTAAATAAGAAGTTACTGATGATCTCTAATAACATTACAATTAGAAAAAAGTCGTAAATAAATGTAATAGAATATTAAATTAGTAGCTGACCTTTTTCTTTTGAATTTGTAAATTTTGTTTCAAAAAGTCAGTCACTAATGAAAATTATTAAATATTTTTATTAATTCAAATTTAGGGAACATGCATATACATATATCCAATTTTTGCCAAAAAATTCAATTAATAAAGAAAATTTTGATTTGAGAGAGAGAGAGAGAGAAATAAAGAATATTATTGCTGAAAAGTTGTTTTCTCATTTCTACTATAAAGTAAGCCGATTTATATATATAAAAAAAAGTTAGGTAAACTAATTAAACAGTTATTAAACATTCAGAAACCTTTTCGAGATTTAATTAAAATTTTTAATTTCAAATAGTTCTTTGGCAGAAAATATTTAAAAGTCTAAATATGCTAAAATAACTTGGTGCGATTAAATTTCTATTTTACAATAAAAAAAAACAGAAGCATCTACAATGAACTCGGAAAATAGTTTTTAAAAGAATTTGAAACATTTCAGTTTTAAAATTTGTTTTTCAAGTTTGTTTTTCCCGAGATTCTCATTTCCTTCGATTTTTCAAAAGGATTTTTGGCTCGAATGGAATGCTACTTTCTACAAATTTGAATTTTATTAAAAAAACATTGTCTGTAATTTCTAAATAACTTAATCTTCAGAAAATTTTTTTTTAAATATTATAGTAAATATATAATTTTTTAGATTTTTTATTTTATTGCAGTAATTTACAAAATTATTTAAACCAAGAAGAATTTTTTTTTTAAATTCCCTAATGAGAAATTAATTTATTAACGCAACTTTTTATTAAAATCTTGTCCAAATTGATTGCATTATTTTCCTAAAATATAAATTTAAACGTATTACTTGGCATGAGCAATATCACTGCCATTAAAGTTTAAACAAAAAATTTTTTCTATAAGGATAGATAATTTTTACGTTCAATAAATTCAGACTATACATCAGTACCAACTCTTATAAATAAATATCTATTTTTTTTAAATTATGTAAGCAATAAAAATTTTACCTGAAGAATTTAACAACCTTTTAATATTAAAAATATTCGAGAGATGAAAATATGAAATTTTCATAGGTTTTGTCATAATCTAGAAAGTAAGTAAAAAGTGCATGACGTTAAGTACATGTTACACTTTTCACTACCGAAACCATAATCCCAAGGGAAAGCAAGGGAGTCATTCCGTTAGATTTAAACGACTTTCGAAGGTTCAAAACTCTTATAGTAGATTGGGTCTCTATATAGAGCAACGTGATGTAAGTCGAGTGCCAACTAAAATAAAACTTTAATACCAGTAAATTAAAAAATGTTACTATTATTGCGGTTTACTAAATTGCAGGTTTTATATTCCTTCATCATTTCCCCCACCCCCAAGTCCATTTAACAAAATAATGCGATTTAAATGTTATTCAATTTTATCCAATTATTAAATTAACGCCGGTATATTGATTGCAACGTTTTATAATTCACTTATATAAGACTTTATAAAATTAGAGATTTTTAATTTCAAACATTATTCTTAGTCCATATAATGTAAACTTGTATTCTTTTTATAATTTCTGAAAGAAAAATAAACTCTCTTCCTTCTCTTAGAAACTTATTGTTAAATATAAAACTTTTTAAAAGATAAACGCGGAAATTAAATTATTCTTTAATATAAAAGCCTCAGTGTAGTGTTATAAACTAAAATACTACATTATTCAATGGAAACGCAAATTTTTTTAATTAGTCTTTATATCCTCCTTAAAAATAAAATTTCAATCAATTTCTAACTTTTCAATTGAGTTTCCAATAATAATAATAATCATAATCATAATAATAATTAAATTCTATTGTTAATTTAATTACAGTTGTGAGTTTAATAAAATTAACAGTAGAATTAATTATACTGAATGTATGTTAAATTATTTATCTACGTTGATGTATTCTAATTGTTATATATTATTGGCAATATAAAAAAAGATTGACGTAAAATTAAAATGGACTGAAAATATTTTTAAATTAGAAACTACTTCATTGCAGCTGAATAATTGAATTCCTATCTCGACAAAATTGACATATTCAAAAAATAGAAAATCAAATATTTGTTTTAAAAATTCATAATTTTTTCCTTAAAATGTGCAGTGCTCAGCATCCAACCCCCATCCATCACGAGCTATATTAGTCAGAAATCTGAAACAAATCAAAAATTTTTGCTATTAAAAAGAATTTTCTATTATTTCTCTGTGTAAGAATAAATAAATATCTTCTCAGTCTTTAAATTAAAATAAATTCAAAGTTTTTAATAATTTAAATTAGTAATTAATTTTTTGCTTTCGAATTGGTATATTTGATTAATAAATAGTGATTTCTGCTAATTTATTAGTAAAATTCCATTATTAAATTAATAGTAGGAAAATTAATTTATATTATAGAATCTTTTAATTCCGCCATTTAAATATTTTAATTTGCGCTTGATTATCATTAATAGACTAAAAAACGTAAATAAATAGTACTTAATTACGATAAATTAAGAATACAATATTTTTCCACTGCAACAATACATATTTAACACAGCAAAACTTTTTTATTCATTTTCTTCCACTTTATTGTTTCATTATGTATAAAGTGAAATTATTTTTCATTGCGAAAAAATCTGTTTTTCACAATTTACGTTAACGCGTAATGTTTCCTATTATGACGTGTTATACGAGAAAAATAATAACGAAAGTGGCGAAAGAAATGAGACGAAAAAGCCTTGGGAATTGTATGTATTTGTGTGTGTGTGTGGAATATAGAAGTAGAGGAAGGAAAAGTTCAAGTTGTGGAAACTTTACTGGAATTAATTTGCCTGGTATACCCGCGGAGACTTCCTCATCGCTTGGAAAATGACTTCCCAATCCTGGTTTCGTTGCTCGAAGTGACTTTCCTCTCAACAAGAGTTTTCAGCTTAGAGAAAATTAGAATGCAAGTGAAGTTTCGATTGTCGAGAGCTAATTGTCAGTCGAAACTTCCGAAAGATTAAACAACACTCCCTTTTAAACATTTCAGCAAGTATAACTTCCTCAACAATTAACACAAATAAAAAAAAAAGTTTAATTCACCAAAACTTATTTATTAGAAAAAAAAATTACTTCACTAAAAGTTTAAAATTTAAAACAAGACATTTTTTTATCTTCTTAATGTACATATTTTCCAAAAAACCATATAAGAATTACTTTTTGTTATATTGTATCATACAAGAATAGTTGTCGACCGACAATATTTTTTCTCCCCTTTTCCTTTCTTGTGATGAAAGAAAAATATATTTTGAAGTTCAATATCGTTTTAAACGACTTAAACACGAAAAATATGTTTTTTCGAGTGATTTACAATAATGTTCGCCTCGCTGAATTCGAATCAAATGATCCTGACGATATAGAAAAGGTGAACTAAGGGTTCAAAGAAGCTATATCCTAGCTCGTATTGTCGTAAATCTCTTGTTAACGTTTATTCGATACTAGCGGTATCGACTCTTTTTTCGAATCACAAGCTTTTATGGAGTAAAATTAAATAAAATAAAATTTACTTTCTATACAAAATGAAAACCTTATACTGGGATAAAAACTTCTATCAGTGTTTTTATTTATAGATTGAATTTCATCCAAATGTTCCATTACAATTGTTTTATTTTTCCATTGATTCAACTTTATCTCTCCCTCTCTGTGTCTCTATGAATAAATGCGCCGAAATATAAATTTTTATTGCCTTACGATTTTTATTCTTCTTTACAGAAAATTGTATAAACAATTAATTGTTCCATTTATAACACACAAATTGTTATTTATTCCATCATTTTTTAAACACTCCGGACAATTTTAATACTCTTTTCGCTCTTTTAATATACACTCATTCATTTTTAAACATTGATCTGAATTTATGTTCGAAAAAAAATATTTTCCAAGAAACAGAAGAGAGAATTTTTATTTTTTTATAACTTAATTATTTATTTTTAAAATTGCAATTAAAATTTATCAAAAGTTTAACCTTTTAAAATTTCTATGATAAAATCAATATTATCTTCAATAAACTAAATAAACTTCTTGAATAGCTCTAGTAAAATTTTAATGAATATTCACCAGCTTGAATTTACAATAGTATCATTTTCTAGAATCATTTTAGCAAAATTATATACAATTTTTTAGCTCTGTAATCATTCAAATGACACGACATTTATTCGTATATTATATTTAATTAATTAAATTTAATTAATTTATATATCAAAAAACAAAACGTATAATTTCACAATGAAAGGGGGTTAAAAAAATGAAGGAAATGAAATTCCCATTATACCAGAATTCGCAGGAGGAAAAGAGAGAGGAAAATGATTTGCATTGTGCACGTTACGCTTGTCAGACTAAATAAACGAATCCTTTCTGAAGTTACACGAGACTTATAATTATGGAATACGTAAGCATGCTCTGACTGTTTTCGAACAGTTTGCATTTTCTTTAAATGAATTTAAAGCAAATAATAGAAGAATTAACCTTGTTATAATTAGTCTGCAGCTTTTAAGTTCAACTACTATCATCAAGTATAGTTCATTACAAGCTACAGCTCAACGATTTAATACGAACCTAAACTACTATCTGTGGAGGAAATTCAATTTAGCTGTGGTGCTAATGGATCAGAAGGGTCTGACCACCATTATGAAGTTAGGCACTTTACTAAAGACATTAATATTTATTACACTCTTCTTCGTTATAGTAATGATGAAATGTGTTTCACTATTATAACTATTCGCCAATGTTTATTAATTATTCACTAGTCCTTGAGGTCATTCTGGAAAATTAAACTAACTTACACATGATATGCATGCATATCATTTCAAAAAAGAAATTCAAATTTCTCATTTTCAATGCAATACCCAAATCGTGCTAATGTTCATTTTCTTAATTAATTAGTGATAGTAAAAGATGATTTTATCTAAATAAAAAAATTATTTTTTTCATTAAAAAAAGAATATTTTTTCTGTTTTTAAAGAAGTAGTAATAAAGATTATAAAAGATATATAGACAAGTCTCGAGAGTACACTAAAATTTTGTAATTAGTGGTAGAAGTTGATTTTAGTAAAATTTTTAGCTAATCATTTTTAAATTCTATATTTACAAAATGATTTTCTTCTGTCAATCCATTTAAAATTTTATTAACAGTAGTATAAATAGATTTCAGTGAAATATTAAAAAAGGAAAAAAAACTAAAAGCAATAGAAGAAAAGGTCAAAGAAAAAAAAATAAATAAAAACAAGTCACAAGAAGAAAATAATGTTCAATAAAGATTTTAGTAGAAAAATTATTCTTAAAAGTTATTGAGTAAAGAAAAAGGATCATTTTCAAACTATTTCAAAATTAAATTTAAAACTAAAATAAAGCATATTCGTGTTCAATGAACAACCCTATCTCTAAGGTTTAAAATGAAACAAAAAAATAATTTTAAAAATCGAATCAATAATAACAAAGTGAGATAGAGATGGCGACCTAGAGAAGAATGATTTTTTCTCTCTAAAATAAAAAAAATTATGGACATTTGAAAAATTTTATATATGCTTACTCTTTAGATTTTTTTAGTGTAAAACAACAAAACATTTTTAAAACTCATTTTTAATTGAATAGTTATTATAAAATTTCTTAAAAAAACATTTTTGTTTTAATTTTTATTACTATAGTAGTTTCTAAACCTGAATTTCGAGAAAATTTCACTGATTCCCCAACAATAAGTGCCTATATCTAATTCCAAAACGCGTGCACGTGCTAATTAATAGCGTGTGAGTATTGAGTCAAGTGATTGCTGCCCAATATTAATTAACCGAGTTTTACGAAATTACGAATAAGGAATTAAAGTTATTTTTATTATTTACTATTAATTATTATTACTTTTTTATATTTATACTATTGATTTGACTAAAAATTGTTTAAATAACAATTTTTTCATAAATTTTTGATTTGATAGTGTACAAAGTTTGCTCAAATGTAAAATTAGCAAAGTGCTTTCTGTAGAAATTGAGCAAAAAAAAAAAAGAATTAGTCTAAAAAATATATAGTTCTCTTAAAAATCTGTTAACATTACAGAAACCGTAAGCAAGATGTCGAGAAAGATACTAAACTCACAATCTGAAATTGCGCGATAATGTGGAAGTCGTTACCACGAACTAAACGAAAGTGGCGGGACCCTCCGTCAGGTAGAGGATGGGAACGAAACCGCCATCATCGAACAAGTGCTTTTATACTCTACTTGGCATTTCTGGCTGTCTGCATAACGATTCAGGAAACTCAGAGTGCTGAATGCCCTCCTTTCGATTCACTGGCAGGGTGTCCTTGCTACAATTTTCAGGATGGACTGTTTCTCGAGTGTGCTGGTTCGACAGAGGAATCTTTGAGAACAGCATTATCAGGAGTACTTCATACTGGAAAACCGGAGGGTAATATCTCTCTCTCTCTCTACTTAATACATATATATACACATAGTCAATATATTACAGATGCTCTCAAAAAATCAAGAGATTCTTCAAACAACAATTTTCAATAACACTCGCTTTTCAAGTTTTTGCAAGTAAACTAACTTTTCAAAAAAAAAAAAAAAAAAAAAAAATTCTTTTATAAAAAACTATATTGTTATGCAATTAATGACACAAATAATTTTATTTTAATCTACAGGTGCCTTAATTCAATCATTAAGTGTCTACGAGGTGGATCGAAAAATGCAAGAATTGAGAGCAGCCGTTTTCCCCATGGGTTCACAAATTCGACATCTACAAATTTCTCAATCAAACATTCGCGAAATAACCCAGGACGCATTTCAAAGATTAGAATTCTGTTTAGAATCCCTAGCCATAGTTTCGAGTAAACTTCCAAACGTTCCACAACAAGCACTCGCTCCACTTGTTCGATTAACAACTCTCGATCTCGAGGCAAATCTCATTCACGATCTAACGAGTTACATATTCTTTGGCCTGTCTCTAATAAAACTCAATTTAAAGGGCAATCAAATAACGAAAATCTCCGAATATGCTTTCGCCGGACTGGAGGACACACTAAAAGATCTCGATCTCACGGAGAATAAAATAAAAATATTCCCCATGACAGCATTGAGACGCTTGGAGCATTTAATATCCTTGCGACTCGCGTGGAACGAAATATCAAAACTACCCGAGGATGGCTACTCAAGATTGGATAGGCTCAATTTCTTAGACTTAAGTAGTAACAATTTCCAAATAATTCCACTAAACTGTTTTCGTTGTTGCCCCTCTCTAAAGACACTGTCATTGTACTACAATGCCGTCGAGTCTGTCGATAAGGATGCATTCATATCGCTCAAGGATCTCGAGTCAATAGATCTAAGTCACAACAAAGTTGTATTTCTAGACATAGCGACATTTCGTGCCAATCAAAAATTGAGATCCATCGATCTCAGTCACAATCACATTCACTATATTCGCGGCGTATTCTCAAGACTTCCAGAACTCAAGGAACTGTTTTTAGCCGAGAACAACATTTTGGAAATACCAGCCGAAACATTCTCAGGTAGTTCCAGTCTATCTGTAATATACCTCCAGCAAAACGCCATCCGACGAATCGACGCCAAGGGCCTAGTGACACTAGACCACTTGGCCCAATTGCATCTCAGTGGGAACTTTATAGAAAAAGTACCACGTGATTTTCTCCAACACTGCGAAAATTTATCCACTCTCTCTCTAGACGGGAACAACATACGAGAACTAGAAGTGGGCACTTTCGCGAAAGCGAATCACCTCAAGGAACTGCGACTGCAGGACAATCAGATAACAGAAGTGAGGAGGGACGTCTTCGCCCCACTGCCCCGTCTCCTAGAGTTGCATCTTCAGAACAACGCCATAACAGACATGGAAACAGGAGCTCTCCGCTCGCTGCACAGTCTGCAACACGTGAATCTTCAAGGCAACCTCCTCGCCGTCCTGGGCGACGTCTTTCAAATCTCCAACGAAGTCGGTCAAAACGGGAACGGCGGCGGTGGCGGCAGCTCCCTCGTCTCAATTCAACTCGACAACAACGGTCTTGGTGTGTTGCACAACGACTCGCTCCGAGGTCAGGCATCGGTGCGCATCATGTGGCTGGGACACAACAGACTAACTCGCCTCCAAGCGCCATTGTTCCGAGATCTCCTTTTAGTGGAACGACTCTACCTCACCAACAATTCAATTTCCCGCATTGAGGACAACGCCTTCCTGCCGATGCAGGCCCTCAAATTCCTCGATCTCAGTATGAATCGCCTAAGTCACGTAACCGTAAAGACATTCTCCGAACTTCACGAACTCGAGGAATTGTACCTAGGCGACAATGGTCTCCGTCGAATGGATGCCTACGCCCTCACAGCTCTAAAGCGTCTCCGAGTTCTCGATCTATCCAACAATCATCTCAATGTCCTCCACGACAGCATCTTCCAAGAGGGCCTCCCAATTCGCACCCTGAGTCTCAAAAACTCCTCCGTCAACATCATCGACAGGGGGACATTCCGCGGACTGAACAATCTCTACGAGCTGAATTTAGAACACAATCATCTCACCGCCACCGCTTTGGACCGCCTAGACATCCCGGGTCTCCGCATTCTCCGAATCTCCCACAACAATTTTAGCCAGATCGACAACTTTTCCCTCGACGGTCTCCCCTCCCTCCAGCACCTAGCAATGGACTCCTGTCAACTCTATCGAATCCCCCCCGAACTATTCTCGAAAAACAAAAACTTAGGCAAACTTCTGTTAAGCAGCAATCTTCTAAAGACCCTCCCGGGTTTTTTGTTCCTAGGTCTCGACTCCCTGAAGGAAGTCAAACTGGACGGCAACGCCCTCGAGGACATCCCCTACGAAGTCTTTATCAACGCATCGAAAATCGAATTTCTGTCCCTAGCCTACAACGTTATCGAACATGTGGACATATCGCGTCTGCACGGTCTGACCAACCTCCGCGAACTTGATCTCAGGGATAATTACATAAAGTCCCTATCCGGTTTCGCATCGGTCCATCTTTCAAAGCTCCTATCAGTCGACTTGAGCCACAATCTTTTGACAGCCCTGCCAGCGAATTTCTTCATTCATTCAAATCTTCTACGTAAAGTTGAATTAGCTGCAAACAAATTTCGTCAGATACCGGCAACGGCTCTATCGGCCCAAAACATACCAAGTTTAGGATGGTTGAATGTAACCGCAAATCCTTTAGCAAGAATCCACGAAATCAGTTCAGAAGCGAGGTATCCTGCTTTACAAGAGGTTCACATTTGTGGCACTAATTTAACTATAGTAACTAGTCAAGACTTTGAAGCTTTTCCCGCTCTGATGCACCTCTTTATGGGCAACAACATGATTTCGAGGGTCTCTCCGAGTGCCTTTCGTAGCTTGCCAAATTTGTTAACTCTAGACCTGAGTGTCAATGAGTTGGAATCGCTACCACAAGAGAGATTAAAGGGACTGGAGCACTTGAGACTGTTGAATTTAACGCACAATCGCTTAAAGGAGTTGGAGGAATTCCCAGTGGATTTAAAGGGACTTCAGGTATTAGATTTGTCCCATAATCAAATTAATCAAGTTAGAAGAACGACCTTTCAACATTTAGAGAATTTAGTTGAACTTCATTTATATGGGAATTTAATATCGAAAATATCGTCTGATGCATTTCGATTATTGAAGAAACTCAGGATTTTGGATTTAAGTAAAAATTACTTGGAGAATTTACCGCTCAATGCATTTCGACCGTTGGAGACGCAAATACGCAGTCTGAGAGCTGAGGGTGAGAAAGAATTTTTTTCTAAACTTTTTCATTTAAAGTGAGGTACTACAGTAAAAACATTTTTTACAACGCAGTGCTGAATTTGACACTGAATTTAAATTAAGATTTTTTTTACTGTGTATTGAAAATAGCAAACAAAAATTTCTTAACTGAGGAACTATAGTAGTGAAATTTAGTAAAAGTCAATTACAACACTCAGAAGAAGAGTTGGCTACCATAACCAATTAAATAGTTGCTATAGCGCGATCCAATTAATTGGTTAGCACATCCAACTATTGGATACTGTTTCCTTGCGAAAAGGTACCCCAGCTATGTATGTAATGCAGCTAAGGTAATGCAGCTGAAAAGTTGGATGTATCAACCAAGAAATAGTTGCCCCATCCAATTAATTGGATCGCGCTATAGCAACTATTTAATTGACTATAGCAGCCAACTCTTTTTCTGAGTCAAGTACTGTAATTAATTTTAAAAAAGTTAATATATTTATTTCTAACAAATAATTTTCATTTGAGTAAATAAAATTTAATTCAACTTCGATTACGGAAATTATTGTTTCAATTACAATTTGTTTTGAATAAAAATCATTTGTAGATAAATAATAATCTGATGAAAGATTTTCAGTTTATTCGATTGTAGAAAAGACAATTTTATAAAATTAGAATTAATATTTTCATGTCTTTTTACGGTTTTTTACAATGCCAAAGTAAATGTTTAAAAAAGTCTAATAATTTCGTAGGAACAACTTCAATTCTGACACTTCGGGAAATTCAGTTATTTTCAAAACTTTCACTTTAAATCAAAAATTAAATTTTTTATACAATTTTTTATATTCCTCAAAATATTCAATATTTTATTATATTTGCTATTTTAATTATAAATCTTGGATTATAATTTAGAATATAAACGTCCATATTTTATTATCAAAAATAGAATTTACAAAATTAATATAAGTCTAAAAGCCTTGTAAAATTTACTCAATCAAAAAATCAGCATTTTTCGATATATTCCTGTAAATTTTTCCACAATTTTTTATTGAGAAAAACGTTGTAAATCTTAACACCTTTATGTAACCTTGTAATGTAAATAGCAGTCCACTGGGTCTTATCTACAAATTTATTACTGTTTCTAGAGAGGAAGGGTCATGATTGTGCATACTGTTTAATCTTTGGAGTTTAATATTCAGAAGCTTAAAGTTTATTATAAGAACTTGCTCATGAAAATTAAATTGATGTGGAAGTAAAACTCGATTTAGAGCGTTGTTGATATAATGACCAAACGCACGAAAGTATAAAATATTTAGATAAGAAGATATAATTAAAAGCCTGTGTCATACTCATAACGAAAATATCTTAATGTGACATTATCATTCTTAATATTAGAAAAAATGTTGAAACTAATTTAATTTAAAAGGAAAAAAATGTTTACTATATTATGTTTATTTACTTGATGGTGAAAAATATAGAGAATTATAACATTAATTATTTATCATAATTATATACTGTACCGTTAATTAATATTAACAGGGTTTTTTTAATTTATCAAAACTTTTAATTGTTATTTATTTATTGTTCATTTATTTTATTTATTATTGCTATTTACCTGTCCACCAGCAATTAAAATTTTAAAATACTTAAAAATAAATAAAACCAAGGAGCAACTAAAGCAAAAATACTATTTCCATTTTCAACAATTTTTCGAAGCTAGAAAAATTATTTTCAATTTGAAAAGTTTTTTGGAAAGTAAAAAATCCTTTTTACGAAAACCTAACCAACTCAAGAATAGAAATGAAAATAAAAATGAAAATAAAAATGAAAATAAAAATGAAAATAAAAATATTGCCAAGCAAGAAATATAATAATATAATAATTTATTTTCTCTAGAAAATCCTCTTCACTGTAGTTGTGAATCTCAAGAGCTTTGGGAGTGGCTGCGAGACCATAAAAAACTAGTTGGCGGTGGCGTTGGACGTAATAGGGGCAACGGTGTTGGTGTGAACGACGTTGAAAGTGGACTTTTGAGGTGTGAACAACCACCAGAATTGAGAGGTCTCGTTTTCCTAGACCTTGATCCTCACACCTTCTGTTCTGCCCCCTTGGTCCTTAAACTTGCCATTCAGGACATACAACCATTCTCAGTGCTTGTATCCTGGCAAAGCAGAAATCACTCCGGTCTCCATGGGTACCAGGTTGCTTATCATGCTCTGGACAACGTTGAGGAGGTAATAAATCCAAAACACTATTAAACTCTCTTTTTATAAAGCGAATAAACGACAGATTGCTCAAAGAATATAAATGCAATTGAAGAAATTTTACAACCCGAACGTTAAACATTCTCAAACTATTTGTCATAAAAAGAGAATTAAACATTAACAAAAAATGTGCCAAAGAAAAACAAGCTGGAAAAGAAACAATAGAAAAATACTTTCCAAGAATTTACCACTTTACCACTTTACCACTTACTTAACTTGAATAAATATAGATAAGCAAGTTTATTCAACTGAAATTTTTCTTTCTACTGCCGATTATAATGTTGTAGGAATTTGAAATCTAGTCTGACTGTAATTTACTTTTACTGTGGAAAAGAAGAAGTAGAAAAACCTCGAAAGTTATTAGATTCTTTAAAAAGATAATATTCAATTAAAATTGTCTTATTATTGCTGATTACAATGCAGGAGCAATTTGAGATGTAATGTTTGGCTTTCTTTTATTCTTTTACTATTAAATATGAAGAATAAAAGAACATTTTTATTCAATTAAACTTGACTTTTGAAAATAACCTACTAATTGTAATGTTGGTTTACAACTTCATGTCTGACTAAAATATTCCTAAACTACTGAATACAAAAAATACTAGAACTCTGAAAATTTAAGCTTAAAAACAAAAAAATGAATATATCCTAATTCGCAAAGAGGAAGAAGGGAAAATAGTTCCATAAAAACATTTAATTACCTTCTAAATAATAGGACACGCGGAAAATTGTAATCTGTGACTGAATATATAGATTTGCATTCTCAACAATATTGTACATGCAATGTATTTCACATACTCCAGCAAACTTTATACCGGCAATACTGACACATCTAAGTTGTTTAACCTAAATTTAACTATCCAAAATTTCTCGTTATGTATCAATGTTATTAATGCATAATCAAAACATGTCATGCATTATAATCTCATGCTTCTGTTTCAGCTGTAATAATACGTTTGTATTCAAACTTGCTCCGTAATCCATATACCCATTATTACCGCAAATTGCTGTATTTCATTGTTGTAATATTAGTCTCTTTGTACTTTCGAAAATTGGAGAAACTAAAGGACATTGAATTGTCGAGTTCAAATCAGAGCAGATAAATATCTATATATGCATAAAATTTTATCTGCTCAGAAATTGTGATTATATTGCTTTTCAGTTCACAAAATGTGATCAATTTTATTGTTTTTATAATTCCCTATAAGGTACAACAATAACTATAATGAATAATTCTTTATATAAAATAAACTGATTATTTGCTTATTTTAAGAGGGAAGGAAAATCTTGTTTTAATTTAAGACACAATATTTTTAGATTAATATTCGTGATTAATGGAAACAAATACAAAAAAGAAATCGTTGTCCCTCTAAAAAAGACTGAATGAATTTTACTGAATGTTTTTCATGAAATTCATTTTTAAAAAGTCAACTTTTTTAAAGCTTACTATTTCAATGAAGTATAACCTCAGTATTACACGGTTCTATCTTCATTTTTACAAGCCATTTCTTCCATTATTTCCTGCAGAAAACAAGTGCGCTCTTAAAATAAAAATGATGCTCAGTATTATACCAGTACCTAGAACTAGAAGAGGTATCAAGAAAATATTTACTCCCTTATATTTAAGCTTATATTTTCTTGATTTAAACCTTTTTTCTCACTTTAATCTTTTTTTGAAAAATTCAGGAGAATATTATAGTCCTAAATGGCAGTAAAAAATAAAAAGAAATTCACTTTTACAAAAATAATTTTCTTTTACAAAAAACCTTTTTATAAAATAGGCAAATATTTTTTCCAATTACGATTCTAATCACGATAAATGAAAATTTAATTAATTAAAAAATAAAAATGAAATCACAGTAAAATGATAAAAAAGGGTGTAATCTAGTTTTAGCTATTTAAGTAAAATTATCTTTTTACTACTGATTATAAAGTTAAAGTAATTTAAAAAATAATGCCTGAGTGAATTTAACTTTCACTGTTGAATACAAAAAAAAAAAGAAAAAAGTAACATAAACTTGAAAAATTAGTTATGAAAAAAAATTGACAATTTAAGTCAATTAAGTCAATTTTTTTTTTTACCACTGATTATAAACTTACAAGATTTTGAAATATCTAACTAAAATTTCTTTTCCTACATTCCATGCGAAAAAAAATATAATTACTGTGGATTATAAAGTTGGTAAAATTTTTAACATAATGTCTCACTGATATTTTATTTTACTACTAAACACCAAAGAAGGGCAAGAACACACATGAAAATTAATGTCTGACTAAAATACTCTTGTCAACTAAAAAATACAAGAACTTTGTCTTTTTTAATATTCCAATACTATTTGAAAAAATAAAAAACATACAAGTTTGAATGAAATAATTTCAATGAAGGAATATTATCTGATTTTGAGATTTGAAAATAGATATGTATTTTTGAAAAATTGCTCTTGTAGGTGAAGTAATCTTGTTGAAAAGCCCCTGATCATATTTTTTTGTTAGATCTATTTTTTACCTCTTTCACTTAGCAGTAAAGGAGAATTGCAATCTGACAAAAACGGAATACTTGAAATTCTTTTATGATGTAAAAAATCAGTATCGAAATAGAAATTTTTTCAAAATTTGGTATAGGTTTAATACATGTTAATTGTATTAAGAAAAGGGTTTACATTTGTCTTATTCTAGGTATGGTGGAAATGAAAATTAATGAAATTAGTAACATTTATAGTGGGTAGTTGAAATTATTGTCCACTAGAAATGCCTACTAAATTCGGTATTACTAATTTTATTTACATTATTTTATTTTCTAGTAGTAAAAAACTAATTTTTATCAAATAAAATTATTCTTGTATGTTTCTCTTATATACATATATAGGTAGTAGTAAAAGAAAAATTTTGTCTCACATTATGTTTTTAATTCGTTTAACTTTATAGTCAGAGTTAAAAAATTAAAGTTAAGAAGTTTTAAAATTTGAAATTTTCAAAGTTTTAGTATTTTTTTTTTTTTGATTACATTTCCTTTTAATGAACAGTCGAATACACACGGATCTTGTCACTGAAAGAAAATTTTCTCACTTTTTGTTTTCAGGTGAGAGGCAAGATGCTCGATCCAAGTGCTCGTTCAGTAAAACTTTCGAAACTCACATCAAGTACGAGGTACTTAATTTGTGTTGTGGGTCTTGGCAATTGGCTGCCAGGGGGAAAGGGGAAAAATAATGTTATTGGTCAATTTAATGAAAGTAGAGAGGACATTTTCGAGACAACATCTGTTCCAGAAATGGTTGACTCATTAACGAGTCGATGCAGTGAAGTGACAACATTAGAAGCACCTGACGCCGTTGCAAGTAGTGATGAATCATCATTAAGCGATACAGAGAACGTTAACAATATATTAACAAGACGTTTGGGTCTTATTATTGGCTGTTGTATGGGTTTTGCATTTCTCGTACTACTAGTCTCTGTGCTCGGTTATCTCAAGATAAAAAAGCAACGCGAAACTGTTAAAAGGGAAATGCAACCAATACCGCCCGAGTATATTTCCTATCGACACTTTAGCATTCAGAGTGGTGAGGCTGGGCACTCTGCCAGGGTAACGGCCACAAATCAAGATGGTCAACATTCCACCTTCATGAACAATATTGGTAACTCAACATTGAACGTCTAGAAAATTGTTCTTTATATACTGTCTCGAGTGTTCATATAATAGTGCTCCGCCCAAAATAAAAAGACATGTGAAGAAAAAGAGAAAAACAAAAAGAAACTATTTGAAAACACTATTAAATCAGTTTATTAGGAAGAAATTTCACTGCCAGATGGGCGACCAATCGCCAACTCGCAGCTTGTACATGGTAGATTCCATTTCAGAAAATTTACAACATTAATAAAAAAACAAATTAAAATGATTCAAACGTTTTTTTTCTCTTCTTTATATCAAGAGAGATGACTGTATTTCAAAAATTGCAACTGTTAAATCATTTCGTATTTTAACAAAAAAAAAAAAAAAAAAAAAGGACTGTAAATCATTAGAGTTACATTCTTTTTATGTGGCATTAATTTTTAAAAGTGCATTGATGTGCGTAACCAACGGAACGTTAATTTTACAACATTACAAAGATCAACAATATGTTAATTCATTATATTTTACCAATTTTACTATACGAACGTATAATATCTTTTATTAATTATTATGTATAAGATTCGCAATTTTTATAATCAATAATTTATAATAAACTTTATTCTCTTTATAGACTATTTTCTGGATAAAACATTTTCACTAAATTTCTTGATCAATCAATTTTTGAATTTATTAAATGTTTTATTTTATTTTATTTTATCTTTGATTTTATTCAATAAACAATAAAATAATATTTAATTGAAATAAAATAATTTTAATTAATGTCCTTATGTTTTATATTTAAATAGAATGTTATAATAATCGAAAATTAATTAAACCATAATTAATGGAACCAAAATTCTATTATGTAATACTTTCAAATTATTATCTTCAACGAATAAAAGTAAAGCCTATACTTTCGTAAAGGCCACAAATACATTTTCAGAAGATTTTCGCTTTATACTTTTTCTACATAAAATTGAAATTCAAAGAAAAAAAAATGCGAGAAAAAAATCGTTTCGTCATTTTAAATTAAAAAAAAAAAATTTTTAACAGAATCGCATAGAAAAACAAAGTGGAAATGCGATTCCAAATTCTTGTAAATAGTAAATGTGCAATAAAGAGACGCGAGTGCATTAGTTTAGTCTAGGTTGAAAATTGACAATTTTATAATCGATTTTTTACGAGTCTTTATTATTTACAACGATCAAAAGTGATCAAACTAAATTGTTCAAACAAACAAAAATGTAAATTAAAAACACTTTCTTTCCCAACAATGTAAAATGTAAATTTATAATTTTATTTTTTATTATAATTTAATTTCTTTCAAAACACTATTTTTTTTATTACAATTTTCCATGTATATACAATGTAAGTTAAATAAAAAGAAAAATGTTTAGCGTAAATCGATATAAAGATGTTTAAAAAATAAAATTAACCTGAATTTATTTAACAAGCATGTCCACAACATTTTTGTGTAAATTTTATCATTTTTGGACATTATTGTAAGTAATTTTGAAAAAGCAAACAAAAAAATGAAAAACGAAATAATACATCTATATGTTCAATCCGAAATGAGATTTTTTCGTCTTTGCTCAATTTGTGTAAATATTAATTTTCCTCGTGAATGTACAGATTGTCTATTTAACAATAATGAGACAAATATAGTTTACTTAAGTCCAAAGATTTTTAAAATCAGTCTACTGTAATTATTTTAAAAACCTAAATAATGAGACATCATCCTTAAGTGTACTTTTTTATTCCAACAATCTACAGGAAAAAACTTTTATCTTTTCCAAATAAAAACACTCGGTAGTGAGAAAGAGAGATAGAGAGATGGAGAAAAAAGAGAGATTTCAGTATCGATCCTTTGTTTGAAAAATAAAAATACCTTCAAGGCGTGGTATTTATTTACAATTTATTAAACTTAAAAATCCCCAATGAAAATAATCAATATTTAATATCTCGCATGGATGTTCTTTTTTCCATCGAAATTCTAAAAAAAAGTATATGATAATTCTTAAATGGAATTAAATTGGCTAGAAAAATTTTTTTATTTTTCTAAATAAAATCGAATTCAATAGTTTTATTTCCTTTTCTAATAAATAGAAAAATCTTTTTTAAAATAAACAAAAAGTTCTTATACAATATACAAAAGAATTTTATTAATTTCGTTTATCCTTAAGACTTTACATTTAAAGATAAATTTTTCTACATTAATTAATTAATTAATTAGTTAATTAATTAGTAATTAATTAACTAATTTTAAAATTAATAAATTCATGTAGAAACATTTGAAATAATTTGTTAAACTATAATGAATTTAATAATTTCTAAATAAATTTAAAAATAATCATTTAGTAAAAAAGGCGAGAGGTAAGTAAGTTAGAAACAAATGATTTTAACTATAGAAAGTTAAGAAAAGTAAACAACAAAACATCAAATTAAGAATGAAAGAAATAAAAATAAAGACAAGTTGCAGATCCAGAGAGTAAATTTAAATTTAAATTTGTTTCAAACCATTAAACTTTCAAAATATTGTATTTTAAATTCTGCAAAATAGGGTTTGAAATTATTTTACTTCTCCTTTTCTAGAAATAATTGAATTCTTAAAAAAAATGTATGGAAATTTTTAAAAACATTGGCTAGAAATATACTTTTTCATATATTCTAAATAAAATCATTGTTAATAATTTCACTTCCCTTTTTAATACAATAATAATAATAATAATAATAAGCCTTCCTTAAAATAAAAAGCGAAAAAAAATTATTTTACAATACCCAATTTTTTTCATTTATTCTTTAGACATAATGAAAACAATAAATTTTCTTTTACAAGCACTAATTATTCTGTAAATCCCATTCTTTCATAAAAAAATACTAAAATACCTGGTGAATAAACAAGAAAGAATCAACTAAACAATTTATTTTGCGAAGAAATAAAGAGAAAATGCAATTTTTAGAAAAATCCTTCCTTCCCTTGTACTACAATCGTAATCAACTATTAATTGAAAATTAGCAACGAACGTATAATCGATTTTTGCTAAATAAAAGAACAAGACTAAAAAAGGAGAGAAAAAGAGATAATTTAAAGTAGAAGAACTTTTCTAAATGAAACAAGTAACTTAATTCAATTATATATCTCGTAAAGATAATTTTTGCTAATTGCGAGTCTTATTCCATCAGGAATTTAATTAATTTGCATTATAATGATGAATTATCGTAGATTACTTAACGAGTTCACTTCAGACATACATAATATAATGTTGTTAATGAGGAGAGAGACACTTGAACACACAATAAAATATACATGAACAAAGTAAATAGGTTGTATTTTGTGTCATGATTGTCGACAACATTCAAACAAAACCTGTTCGATGCAGTGGAAAGTTCATTTATATAGTTGGATGCATCAGCCCGCGATTATCGCTAAACACCCTACAATTATGTACTGGGGAGTCCATTTGCGGTCGAGAGGGTACATTGTATTTTCTTAATGGTTCACAGACTGCAGTTTAAGGTCATATCTTCTCCTACTAACGATACTCTGCATTTCCTACTACTACTATGCTACTAGGCACAAGTAACGAGAAATGGGAAACGACGAAAGTTTCGTTATCAACAGATAAAGTCATTGGCATTATGCACGAAATCAAAAATAACGAATCGTCATATGGGACAATTTCTTTTTTTCGAATTTCTTTTCACAAAAATAATACATTTTTTTGAAAAAGTTCTTTAAAAATTATCAAATACATATTCGTTTACAATTCAAGTTTAGGAAATTTCCATTATATGGAAATTCTTCAATTCAATTTATATACTATAGAAAATAAAATAGAATTTTACAGAACTGTTGTTTAAAGGTATGAAAAAACAGATTTTCAAAGATTTTAATTTGCAACCTTATAAAAATTTAATTATTTCTAAAAAGAATGTTATATTAAAAAAAGGCTATCTATTTTCTCTCTAAAAAATCAGTAAAATTTGACGGAGAATCAGTGCCTATTCTTTCGTTTTCAATAATCGAAATCATTCTCTCTAGATTCCATATATCTGATACTGACACTAATTCAATAAAATTTCATATTCTCCATGCAATAAAAAAAATTGCCAAAAAGAACAACAGTGTTTTGACAATGAACAAAGATAGCGTTGAAAAATATCATACTGACAACATTTATGGAAATTTAATTAAAGAGAAGAAATTATATTTTTATTTGACAAAAAATAAAGAAGAACGTTTTTAATCATCAGCTCTCTCTCTCTCTCTCTCTCTCTCTCTCTCTCTCTTGAAATCGTTTGTCATATAAGCAAGAGAGAAAACTGATATCCTGATTAAAAGTGTGCATGATTTCTGTTTGATACATTATCAAAGCTAATACCGGGAACGTGCATTTTACCCGTTATAGCTGTTTCAGTATCAGAGGATTTCGCATATATTTTCAAGCACTGACGTTCAGCAAGAGAAATCGATAGTTGTTCCCTGTAAAGCTGGTTCATTTAAGTCGCTACTTCTGTTATTGTTATTGTTCTCGTAAATTTGTTTATTACATTTTCAGCACATCCTTTAATGCTCTACAAAATGTGTTTATATATATATATATATATATATATATTGCGAAAACCTTTTTCCACAAAATATTCTCAATTCAATTATTTTATCTCATCAACTCGTGAAATGAGAAGGAAAATTTCTAATTTTCAATTCTATTTAGAATAAACTTTTCAAGGAATACATAAAAATACACATAATTTACAAATAATTTTTAAAAGTAAATAAAATAAATTCTTAAATATATTATATTTATTTGAATTAATCGAAACTTTTACAATTTTTAAATCAATTCTTTTTTTTATAATGATAAAGAGAGAATCACTTATTCTCAGTGAAATTTTACTTAATCTTCAACCGAAACAACAAAAACAATTATTATTAGAAAAAAATGTGCTACATTCCAAAAACCGTGATTTTATTTTCTTCCTCTAAATGAGAATTTCAACTAAAATTAAATAGTATACTTCCAAAGAAAATAAAAACGAGAAAAAAGAAAAAGTACATGAAAATTAGAAATTTATAAAACAAGACACTATTGATTGAATTTTGATGCATTTCGTGTTGGGGTATAGGAATAAATTTTCCAGTGGATAGTTGTTTCAATCATCGAAAATTTGGACACGAGCAATAATTTCATTAAAACGATTATCCTCGAAACTTCAGGGTTTACTAGAGTTATAGATTTTCACGCACAGACGATTCACTAATCTTTATTTAATCGATACACGGGGAACTCCATACCGCATTACACGCGCTACGGCATCCTCGCTAATCCTATTGTGAACGTTCCATTAATCGAATTATATGTCACTTCGTACAAGCTGTATAACTGTTATGTAGATGTATATAGTTATTATAGACATAACACTCATTTCATTCATGTTTACCAAGATATTATTTTCTAAGAACATTTTATGGGGATATTTCAAGACCTCATATTCCCTGAATAATTATAATGCGCAAGAAATTAAATTTAAATCTAAACACAAGACAGTTTTGCCCTAATTTATTATATTATTTAGTCATTAAAATATTTTCCACACCATAACTATGATTTGCAGAAATTGAAGATAAATCCTTGGCGTTTATTTATGGGAATAATTCATAGCAAATATTTAATTATATTTCTATAAATAATAAAATTCTTCTCAATCTAAATGTCTTTAAAGAAATTCTTCAAAAAAATTTATGAACAGTTTAATTACAAAAAATCTAATAAAATTGTTTAAAAGAACTTGATTTTCTATCAATAATTGTAATAAAATTTTTTATCAAAATCGATTAAATTAAAAAAAAATTAAAAGTTTTTAGCAGAATTCAAATATATTGTCAAAATTCTTTGAGAGAATTCAATTATTTTAATAAAAAATTTATGGAATAAATTAAATTATTTTCTAAAAATTTTAATAAAATAATCAAATGTTTAATTTCAATTACTCACGACTACGTTTATTTTTAGAACTTAAAGGAAATTCTTCAAAAAACTACATATTTTTTTTAAAATTCAACAAAATTCTTTTAAAGATTACATTTAGGATAAAGTGATTGAAAAAATGAAGAATATTTTCTTTCATAAATTCAATTCATTCTGATATCGAAAAAAAGAATTCATTCTCAACTAAAATATTAACAGCTATTACGAATAAAACAAATGTATTTAACAAACATACAGGTTCTCAAATGCGGAGAGTATATTGAATTTCAAAATAAATCGCATTCAACAGTTTTAAAAATCAATATCTGAAGAATTCATTCCAAATATATATGTAAAGAATATTTCCGTTTCCTGATAAAGTCCCGATTGAAAATTTTCCAAAATATTTGAATTTATTTTAAAGTTAGATTCAATATTCAGCACTTGATCTATTCTAGAACACAACTACCAAGTATGTATATTTAAATTATTCAAGTGACATGAAAAATCTAAAATAGACTATTAATTATATTCCAAACTATTTATACTTTTATATCTAATATTATTTATTTGGAGCAATAAAATAAGTCAATTATTTTAATATTTATACAGCAACTAATATTTCTGATGAAATAGTATTTTGATTATATATATATATATATATATATATATATATATATATATATATATATATATATATATATATATATATATATATATATATATGGGGCAAAATTCCTCAATTGTCCTAACTTAAAATTGAAAGTCTTCAAATCGGGTTGATTTTTGCACAAACTTTAGTACTATAGGGGAGTACTTTATCCACAAAATATTAAAATATTTTATTAAAAATTGTAGAGGGGGGAGGGGGTTAAAGTTTTTGGTAAAGTGTTAACAGTGGATTCTTATAGCTAATGTAGCTAAAAAACAGTAGAGTGGACAAAATTTTGCCCTATATGTTTTCGAAAGGTTTTTTCCTCCTCTTTCGAATGGTGTAAAAAAAAAATTTTTTTATTAACAATTTAAGTTAATTTTTTCAAAATTAAAAATATTTTTGACTTTTTTTTGAAAATCGGCATTTTTTTTTTCTTTTTTTTTTGCCTTAAAATAAAGCTTATTATATGTACTTTCCATACCCCTTTGGTAAAAAATGCCGTTTTTTTTTGTTTTCGAATTATTAATTAATTAATTAATAAAAATTTGTTAAAAATTATTAAAAAATGAAATACTTTTTAAGCAAATAAACTTTTTTTAATTATGAGCTTATCATCGTAAAGCTGCTTAAATTCCGCATCCAACGAGTATAAATACATCTATTTTTATAAATAATTGTTTAATAAACAAATAATTGAAAATTTATTTATTAATTTTTTGAAAAAAAAAAACAATTTCTTTCTTCATTTTTGCTTTAAAATACAGATCAATATGTGTACATTCAATACCGGTTTAGGAAAAAATGACGCTTGATTAGTTTTCAAATAATTAATCATTTAATTAGTTAATTAACTCATTAATAGTAGTAAAAAATTACTAAAAAATTAAATATTTTTCAAGAAAATAAACTTTTCTTAATTACGAGTTTGTCATCGGAAAGCTTACCAAATTCTGCATCCAACAATCATAAACTCAACTGTTTTTTATAAATAATTATTAATTAAATAATAATTTATTATTTATTTATTAATTTTTTGAAAAAGGGATATTTTTTTATTTTTCCTTTAAAATAAGGCTTAATATATTTACTTTCGATACCCGATTAGGAAAAGTTACAATATTTTTTGTTTTCGTATTATTTATTAATTAATTAATAAAAAATAGACATGTTGGATGCGGAATTTGTTAAGCTTTACGTTGGAAAGCTCAAAATTAAGTAAAGTTTTTTTTTAAATATTAATTTTTTTTACTAATTTTTATTAATTAATTAATAAATAATACGAAAACAAAAAATATTGTAACTTTTCCTAATCGGGTATCGAAAGTAAATATATTAAGCCTTATTTTAAAGGAAAAATAAAAAAATATCCCTTTTTCAAAAAATTAATAAATAAATAATAAATTATTTATTTAATTAATAATTATTTATAAAAAACAGTTGAGTTTATGATTGTTGGATGCAGAATTTGGTAAGCTTTCCGATGACAAACTCGTAATTAAGAAAAGTTTATTTTCTTGAAAAATATTTAATTTTTTAGTAATTTTTTACTACTATTAATGAGTTAATTAACTAATTAAATGATTAATTATTTGAAAACTAATCAAGCGTCATTTTTTCCTAAACCGGTATTGAATGTACACATATTGATCTGTATTTTAAAGCAAAAATGAAGAAAGAAATTGTTTTTTTTTCAAAAAATTAATAAATAAATTTTCAATTATTTGTTTATTAAACAATTATTTATAAAAATAGATGTATTTATACTCGTTGGATGCGGAATTTAAGCAGCTTTACGATGATAAGCTCATAATTAAAAAAAGTTTATTTGCTTAAAAAGTATTTCATTTTTTAATAATTTTTAACAAATTTTTATTAATTAATTAATTAATAATTCGAAAACAAAAAAAAAACGGCATTTTTTACCAAAGGGGTATGGAAAGTACATATAATAAGCTTTATTTTAAGGCAAAAAAAAAAAGAAAAAAAAATGCCGATTTTCAAAAAAAAGTCAAAAATATTTTTAATTTTGAAAAAATTAACTTAAATTGTTAATAAAAAAATTTTTTTTTTACACAATTCGAAAGAGGAGGAAAAAACCTTTCGAAAACATATAGGGCAAAATTTTGTCCACTCTACTGTTTTTTAGCTACATTAGCTATAAGAATCCACTGTTAACACGTTACCAAAAACTTTAACCCCCTCCCCCCTCTACAATTTTTAATAAAATATTTTAATATTTTGTGGATAAAGTACTCCCCTATAGTACTAAAGTTTGTGCAAAAATCAACCCGATTTGAAGACTTTCAATTTTAAGTTAGGACAATTGAGGAATTTTGCCCCATATATATATATAATTATTGCAAATATATTCAAGAAAATATTAGTCTTAAAAGGGAGAATTTTTTTTTAATAAAAGTTATTTAAACTCACAGAATTGTTATTATTAAATATTATAACAATATGGAAATTGTCAAAATAATTTCATAACTCGAAAATAAAATTATTTCGTAAACAGCAAATTGTATTCATATACCGAGCGCAGTATACGTATACTAACGTAATAATAACCTAAATTAATTTATATTTCACCGAAAATCCCTTCTACTTAGAAACACATACTCTATATAAAATAATCTGGCTAATTAATAATAAATAGTCAATGTCAACAGTAATAAACAATCAATAGTAAATAATAAATTATGAATTTAAATAACAAATAATAAAATATATTCAAACATAATAAAAATAAAATAAAAATTCTCGAAAGTAAAAATCCAATTTTTATAAATAAATGAAAAAAGTTGTTGATATCATTTTATAATTTTTCATTCAATAATGTTTTCCATCAAATTCATAAATTTACCATATTTTTGATTCACAGATTAATTTTTTTTGTCAATAATTCTTTCACGGGTAATCATATCGTGAGAGATAATTTTGCAATCGACAAAAGTGTTAATGTTGTCATTAACAAACTTTTTCATAATTAAAGCTTTTAAACAAAGTATTAATCAAATTCAAAAGAGAAAAAACCAGTGATTAAATTGGTGTTTAATAAAATTATGATTGTGACATAAAGACTTTTAAAAATTTTATAGTTATTAAAATAATAATAATATGTATAATCAAATTATACTTAATGTGGTTGAAAATGATAAATATGAACTTATTTTAAAGTATTTAATTATTCGGTCCATTTGTTGTTTGCCATCAGTATAAAGTAGAAACAAGTCTTAATCAAACAAACACTTAAAAAATATTTACCTGCTTTCTAAATTTCAATTAATGATTAACTTTTTGTTCTTGAATTAATATATTTTACCAAAAAAAAGGAATTTCTATTAAAATATTTTTAAAATTTACTAACTCAAAAATGAAAAGTCAGTCATTAGTTCCAATTAGTAAATTCTTTTTTCTAATTTAAATTTAGAGAGTGAGAAATTATTCTGTTACTTTTACCAATTAAATGTTTACCAAACTATTATTAGATGTTTAAAGTATCTTGAATTTTTTTCGCATCTTACAATTCACAAGTAACTTATCGCTAAACATCTTATTGCAACTGAAACATCTTAATTTAAGATACTTTAAAAAACTCGCAAAAGTATCTTACTTTTAAAAGATGGAAAAAATATCCAAGACGTATAAAGCAGCTTTAAAATCTGCAAGATACCATTTTTCCATCTTACATCT
Source organism: Leptopilina drosophilae (assembly GCA_032873175.1). Taxonomy (NCBI): domain Eukaryota; kingdom Metazoa; phylum Arthropoda; class Insecta; order Hymenoptera; family Figitidae; genus Leptopilina; species Leptopilina drosophilae. Next base: position 8,127,010 of record CM065481.1, read on the forward strand.
TATGTTAAGATATCAAATAAGATATTTATTTTTGCAGTGTAAAGCTACGATCAGAGGAAGGGTACGAAATTAGAAGAAAAGACGAAAAAAGAATGCACTCATTAAAAGTAGCAAGTGTAACGAGCTAAAAATGATGTGTCTATAGCTTTGCGGTATAGTTGGTATTCGATGGCGCACTTTCTTCAAAGACCCAATATCATGATACTATGTGTGTATTTAGTGTGCGCCAGGTCTGTCAAGGTTTTTTCACTCTGAAGTTTAATTAGGCCGCTTTAATTACGGTGGCTAGTAATGCACTCGATTCTTTTTTCGTGAGGTAATCGCAGGGGTGTAATTAAGAGTTCCCAACCCCCATTTGGCCCAACCTCGTTTCTAACCTCGACCGCGGAGGCGTGGACCATGGGATTTCAATTTACCTGGCACGGGTCACCGCCCTTCTACTTTTCATGAAAAGGACTTTTCCAGTCCCGCAGGCTGCGTCTGCCTTGGTATTCCGGCGCGGATGAAATATGCAACGCGCTTTTCTTACTCGGATTTTCTTGCGATCCACGAATCGCCGGAGAACTAAAAGGAAAAGGGAGGAAACGGTTTGGGGAGGGTTAATTGCTAGGAAATACGATAAAGCTGGATGAGAAGCATTTCACTGGGACGATTTTCTTTTTTTTCCTTTCTCTCTTTTTTTTCTTTTTTGGTCTTGTGCAATATTTTTGAATTATGTCCTTAAGCTTGATAAAAAAAAGAAAAAAAAAGAAAAGGAAAAGCAGAATGAGAGAGAAAATCAGTTTAATTGCAATTTCGAGTCTCAAGATAAATTACCTTTTTGAAAAAAATCAGAGATTACTGATTTCAAAACAAAATTTTGAATTTATCACTCGGTAAAAGATAATTTTCTTGACATTTAATAGGGTAAGTGCACCAATTGCCGAGGGTGTCCCATTTGTCGATGTTACCATGGTAATAACCAAAAAATATTGTCCAAAATGTCTCATTTGTTTGTGGATATAATATTAATGAATTTTTTTCACATTTATAATGCATAAGAAAATTAATATTCATCACTTTTTTCCATTTACAATGTGCTACAATGTTTAAATAAATTTCGAAGTTTGTTTACTCGACAATTGGTACGTTTACCCTGTCCATAACTTTTATTTTTAATTAAATAAATATTTAATCATTATTATTTTTCCACAAGAATCAGGATTTTCAACAATTTTAAATTCACACTTTGTACCTTAAATAATGCACTAAATGCTTATCAACTCATATCAATCGAAGAAGATTAAAAGATTAAAATAAAATATAAAATTACAATATAAATGCACCTAAAAAAAGTCATTCACGAGAAGACAATATATATATATTGGTCTCTATAAAGCCAATTCAATAGAGACTATCACCAGTCACGTATTCCTACCTCATTACAACGGATTGAGAAATTTCACATTTTCATATATTTTCCAAATATAATGCATGGAGTATTCTCCGTACGTTCGATAGAATATTTCAAAAAGTACTTTTAGAATTCTCAGGGGAGAATTGCTCAAACATTCTCGCCTGTTAACCGAGAGGTGAATGCAATCTGATAATAGAAGTAATGACCGACATCATCGGATCGTTGTGAAAAGAATTTCTCAAAAAAGCTGTCGAAAAGTGATAACTAAAAGCTTCAAACTTTTCATCTTTTTTTCAATTTCATTACTTCCCATTTCAATTTTTTTCCTTCTTTTTATTTGACATCAAATTTTTTTATCTCAATCTCCTCATTAATTTTCCAACACAATTTTAACTTTTATTTCTTCAATTTATATTTCTTACGAATTCAGAATGTTTCATTGTGTTTTTATTATTATTATGGTTTATTAACTATAATAATCACAATTTGGAATTTCATTTTTTAATTTAAAATCTTTTGGATATATTCCCTTTTTATTTAAAAAAAGCTCTAAATTGATATAATCGACTCCAAAAAACGTAAAAATAAATGTCAAGACCAGCCTTGTTTTTCGTCTAATTTGAAGTCCTTTTTAAAAATCAGAATAAAATAAGATCAAAGTTTCAGGAGAACAATCAGATCAAACCTTTTTTTTAATAAAAGGTGATCCTACACTGCAAAAAAATTTATTCGATTCATAATACCGTTATTCTATATTTTGTTTGTTCTTTTTTCTTAAATATTTAATTTAATATTTCTTTACATATTTCTATTTACTAAATCTTTCCTTTCAGCAGAATCTTCATTCAACAGATTAAAATTTACTTTGAATAATTTTGCAAATTGTGCTGAAAATTTAAAACATTCTTTATGAAATTGCTCTGGAAATCAAATAAAACTGATATTTTTTTCAAGTTGACTGAAATCCAAAGAGTACAAAATTCTTTTCGTAACATTAGGAAAAAATTATAATGGAAACAAACTTTTCTAAATGTTAGAGAAATAATTATGCATTTGTCTGACATTTAAACATAAATTCATATTAAATCAGATTATGTAATTGCAAAATTACCAAATTTAATTGAAATAGATAGCAAAATCTAGTAATAAAGAGTGAGATATAAATTGAATTAAAATAAGAAATTCATCTCAATTTTCATTTGCAGTCGATAAATTATATTTAACTTTTGTGAAATAAATTTAAACCTCCATCGAGAAGAATATATGTATAAATATACACTGTCCAACTTATTTTAAAACAATTGTTAGTAATAGAAAAAGTATTTTTCATTCTTCCCTTTTAAATCTAATGTTAATAAATTTTTAATTAAAATAAATTTCACTATCAGTATATATGTACATGTATAAAGTAACCATTGAAAAATTTTCAAATTAACAATACTGACGTGAAACATCAGTTCTATTTAGTCATTTGAAACGCTTTTAATTTAAATCAGTGAATTTAATTAATACTTTTCAGTGTGACACATATATACCGAATTCATTTCAATTTGTGCCACTCAACAATCAGTGTATTATTCTCTTTTAAATTTTTTCAATCTCTTTTTCTGTTTGAATAAAAAACCCCTTATCCTCAATGCACTTTTAATATCTTTTTCATTAATCATTTCAATTTCTATAAGCTTATGCATCGAGATATTTAGCTCATCTCTTGGTACTTGATATTTCTCAAAGTCTCTTTCAAAATGCAAGACGGGGAAAAGTTTATTTGAAGAAGGCAGTTAGTTTCGCTTGTTTCATGAAGTTGAAAGAGTACTTGAAGTTTTCAAACTAAATACATACTCACCAAGCAATTCTGGAAACGCGAGATAATTTTGGCTGCTGATATGAAAAAAGTTTCAGGCTTTCTCTCTCTCTCTCTGCGAATGGTCCGTTGAATTTAAAATTCTGAAACATGAATGAACTGACAATTTTAATATTATAAAAATAATACTGAATCAAAATAGTGAAATTAAATGAAACAAATAATCGAAAAAAGAATAATTAAATAGAATCATGAATAAAAATAAAAAATAGTAAATTGAAATTGTGAATCGAAATAAAAAGATTAATGAAGAAAAGTGATGAATAAATCCGAAAAAAATTAATTAAAATTGCAAATCTCAATAAAAAGAATTAAAAATACAATGATAAAATTGAAAACAAAACAAAAGATGGAACACTTCTTTTAAATAAAACATTACGCATCTCTTCTGTTGTCTTTTATTTTCCATATTTATTTTCCATATTTATTATATACGTTTTACATTATTGCAATTATTGCACGCAAGTATCTAAATAACCAGAAATATAATTTCAACTCCCATCTAAAATTAATTTTGTCGTGCAAATAACAATTTACATTATAATGAACGACGTGTATTGAATATCTGTCACAAATTTTACATATCTTAACATTAGTTAATTTCTATATTATCAATTTCTCTAAAATTTGTCCAAAAATTATTTTTTGTTTAATATCGGTATTAATTAATATAATTAGCATAATAATGTAACATTGGAAATTTTCGATCTCTCATCATATTCTACATTTGTTTAGCATTCACTTTACATTATTTCATAAATAAAAATTTTATTACACGTGTATCTTTTGTTAATACTATTTTAATTGAAAAAAAGTGTCTCCCCAATAAAATATTCAGAGTTTAATTACTCATATACCAGAGTCTAGACTTTGGTGTATAAATAGTCTTCAAATTTTAATCAAGCTCAAACTTGCATCTGTCAATGCTCATACTTTCCATTCCAGAAAGTCGCCACAGAAGCTATTTACTGATTACCATTCACAGGAAAAAATGTATCAATTCAACTTTTGACCCAGTTTCACACTGAATTTAATCTCATTTCCCTTAATATTAAAATTCCAACTGTTCATTTTCAATAGTATTATTATTATTATTATTTATTTACTTATTTATTTACTTATATATTGCTCCTTATTTTCACTCTTCAAAACGGATGTAAACTATTACCTGTGTTTTTCTACATCGATTTTAATAATGAAGTTATTTTATAATTGAATTATTAAATTTTATTCCTATAAAACAAACATTTAGATTTCCGAATAATAAAATTTCCTCTATATATTCAAAAAAAAAATTAATTCATTAAAAAATGAAATTATTATTTTATTAGAAAAGTTATTTCAACTACGTGTTTAAATTAGTTATGAAATTGTCTGATTGGAGTCTGGCAAACTTAATATTACAATTTATTTATAATCACTTTATAAGGATGAGAAATGATAGTATATAATTACAATTTTACAAATAGCATTGGGACAAATTACTTTTAAATCAATTCATTCAATTAATTAACATTTCAAAATCGTAGTTTTTGCTTAAATGTATTCATGCCACAATTAAAAACAATATAGTATCTCATTATTCTATTTTGTTAATTGAATTAATTATTAATAAAGATAATAATAATAATAATAATAATAATAATAATAATAATAATAATAATAGTAATAACAATAATAAATAGGAAAGCTAACATTATCCTAAAATTTGATTTAATATTAAATAGTACAGAGCATTTGATTCAGCTAATTAGTCCAGAATTAGAAATCTTGCTTTACTGGGAAATTAACCATTCTGTCAGTTGTTCCACATAGAGCTAAATTGTACAGCAGACATGTCTATTTTATCCGTGCTTTTGTTACAATTTCATTATTAAAATATTTGACATGTTTCTACTTTTTTCTATTCATAAAATAGAATAAAAAAGTCACCCATATGTTTAAAAGTCAAATATAAGATTTCACATTATAATTATTACTTATAATTATAAAATAATAAAAATGTAACTTTTATTTTACTTTTTTACTATACTTTTAATCTACGAGTAATTTTCCATTTTATTATTTTATTAAAATATTATTGAAGAAGCTAATTAATTAACATAAAATTACTAAAAAGAAGAAAGAAAAAAATACAATAGAAAATTAAAAATATTAAAATAATTAAAAAATAGAGAAATGAAAATAAAAATTTTTTATTAACTATATTCCAAAAACAAAGGAATGTTTTGTCTGACCGAAAATTGCCCTTTACTACTGAAATTAATGACAGTACTAAAAATCGTTCTTGTCTGACTGAAATTGACATTTACTACTGATACAACAAATAAATTTGAAGGATAAACTCTGAAATGTTTTGTATCCTTGACGAACTGGCTTCTACCACTTGAAAAATAAAATTCGGAAAATATCTCTTTTTTAAAATTAGCAGAGAGTGAGACAAAATAAGAAAACAAATTTTAATTTTATGTTCAGATGGGATCAAATGAATTGATAAAAAAATTTTTTTCTTTAAAAACTAAAGTAAGTTAAGTAATAAATAAAATCAATAAAATAAATTAAATAAATTAAATTAAAATTGAATTGATGGATTTGACCTGATTAATGCCGATTTTGACCCAATTTTCCCACTTTCATTCCCTTATTTGCCTAGAAGCCCCTTTTCCTATAAAGCGACTTGAAAACAAAAGCAAGAAAAATTCGATAATTCCTATTGATCGAAGGCACAATATTTTTCCCTCAGAATCAATCTATTGCTATGAATTTAATGATAAAAAGTATAATCAATCAAAAGTCTCATCATCTTTTTTTTTAAGATCACTCAATTTAGTTCTATTCTCAAGAAAAATTTTTGATTCTTCAATGAACAAAACTATAGTCCCTACACAAATAAAAAAACTAAACATAGAATGTATAAACTCGACACGTAACATTTAAATTGCCAGATATATATTGGAAGGCTTTAAATGATTGAAAAGCTCGTATTGTTCTTTTCCATCAGAGTTTGTGTGACAATGTGCGGCATTTTCTCCATTTTCCATTTGAATGATTGTCGTTCACGCTAAATTTTATCAGTTACACGTCAGGGACAACCAAACAGAGGCTAAACGAAGAGGCATGTTTTTGGTATGGCAATTGTTCAAGGGGAAACCACCAATAACCGCCCAATTATCAGAGACACACGTGTGTCGCTAGGGAAACAATCTCTGCGTGTTTGTTACGCAATATCCGGAACGTCTAAAACCATGGGCTCACCAATAAAGTTTCGCGGAATATACCGCGCGACCTACTTTCGCATGACAATGCTATGCTGCAAAGGGATGAGAGAGAGAGAGAGAGAGGATACAATTTTACGCAAGCAAGCAACACGACTGAATTTCAGCCGGTACAGGAACTGATATTTCGCAGAGAATGAATCACCCTTTATACAAACGTGCCGACACAGTGGTAACGGGATACAATAGTTAGACAATAGAAGAGAAAGCACGGTCGGTTGCTACATGGCATGAGAGATTTCACGGAGCATAGGATATACAAGAGGGCAGATTTTCGACGAAACACAAAACTAAATGTTGAAAAAGAAACTTTCAAATTCATTTTGACATTAAAATATTTTCTTTTCTTTCAATAAATTTTGCCTGCTACAATTTTACACTCAATCAAATTTTTTTATCGTTTTTTATATTTTATGTATTCCCTTTTTTTCTTGTTTTTCGCAATTCCATATTGGAGAAAATTCCATAATAGTGATCACTGCTTTTTTTTAAACTTCAGAGAAACAGAAATTTTTATTTTATTTACAGAAAAAATTAATTAATAGTTTGATTTGAAAAAAATATCTCATCATTATTATTTTGCAAAAGAAATTAAGATTTTCAAAACTTTTAAAATTCAAGAACTTTCCTCTATGATGAAGTAATTCATAAAATTCAAAAAATGAATAAAAAATTTTAAAAATTAAGAAAAAATTAATAAACACAAGTGAAAATAATAATAATAATAAAAAATAAATTTTCAGTTAAAAAATGTAAGAAACTTTAGAAATTTCATCAAAACTTTACTTATAATTCCAATTTAAAAAAGTCTATTTTATTTTTAAAAAATAATTCTTCCACATCACGTGTATTTTAGATATATTTTTAAATTAGTTATATAACCTGCGAATGACGCAAAGTGAAATTAACGTTATCTCCTTAAATTTCATTAATCTATGAAGATTGCGTGACTTTTTCACTCAAGGCCGCGTACTAGATTACGATCTTAAGGTACCAAGTTTAAATACAAAAATTAAAATAAAATCTCTTCTCAAAAAGATAGTCTCTAAAATTTTTAAAATCAATAATTTACATTAATAAAAAAACACCGAAATTAATCAACTACTATATAAAGTGCTTTCTTGAAATTACCTTTTAATATTAAAATAACTCACCTGAAATTCAGCTTTTCACAGACATTTATATTTTCACCACTCTTACTTATTTTTAACATTAATATAAATAAATCAAACTGCTTTTAATACCATTAAAAAAATGAGTAATGTTTTACTCGAAACTGTCATTTCATTTTCCAACAAAGTGTTTCTATATTTAAAAGTATTTTTTAAACTGCCCTCTCTCAAAGATTAATCATCTCTTTAATATTTTGAAAGAATTGGAGAAAAAGTATTCAGAAAAAAGCAACGAAAGAAAATTGTAACAAAAAAGTTCACTCCTTTTTATGTACGTGTAAATCTAAAAGTCCATCAAAAACTACAAATGTATTCATGTGTTGCAGAAATTAAATTGGCTCTGTCACTCTCACCCCTTTTGTTTGCTACAACAAGGACACTTTCTCGCCGAAATCAGAATTCATGTCATAGTTAAAAACAATGAAAACGTATACAATGAAATAGACTTCAAGGCCGTCCTACTTTCTCAAATAGAAAAAAAGTAAAAAAAATAAAATATTCAAATATTTCTTTCATATTTTCCCTTTTTAATATTCTTCAATATTTCTTTTTTTATATTTAAATTCTTCAAAATAATCTTTAAAGAAACATAACATAAATTCCTTTCTTTATATTTAAATTTAAGTAAATATCTTCAAACTATCCCTAAATAAAAATGAAATACAACTGAATTGTAAATGCGATAAAAAAATCAGTTTGTCAACGATTCAAATAAAATCCATATTCCAAACATTCTTCCCACTAAATTTAAAGAGATTTTTTCTTTTTCTCCTCAAAACAGAAACGAATCTCTACATGCTCGCAAAAAGAAAATTTAAGATTCACGATATTAGAGTTAAATTTAGTAAACGGACGGTCGATAAAGTATGTTATAAAGATTGCTCCTCTGAACGTGATCTATTGGAGCTCCGTGTCCCGGTTTACCCCATAGACTTCTCCACGTATCGAAATGTCTCCGACATCTTTCCTGCTCCATTCGCTGTTCCTCCTTAAAATATTATTTTTAAATCAAAAATATACAGACAGAAAGAATGAGAGACACTAACACAAAAATTCGATTAAATAGAAAGCGAAAGAAAACCATATCTATAAAATATCGAATGATCTACAACAGCAGAACAAAAAGAAACGGAATAACCTACAGTAGCACATTTCCTTTAATTAATAATAATTACTCCCAACCATGAAATGAAAAAAAGTAAATTCTTTCTCACATTATGAGAATGTAATAATAATTACATTAAGAGCAAAGACATCCATGCAAATAAATGAAATACAAATATGCAAATAATGTTGAACGAAATTGATTATGAGAAATGTAAAGACGTCATTTTTAAATGAAACGCAATTTTTTAGTTCTACATTCGAATAGAAACATGGAAAATGCAAAGCGTATATAAAAGTGCATAGCAATAATGGAAAATAAATTAAATGATTGCTTGCCATTAAATGTGATATATTTCATACTGATTGGATATTGAAACAGCAATTAATTAATTTCAACTTACCACATTTCTTTCTCGTTTTCGTCTTATTTGATTCCCGAGCTCAGCTATGTATTCTCTATTGCTAGCTGCGAGTTCTCTCTGTCTGAAAATACAATAAAATGTTAAATTTTCAAGTACATTTTTCAATTTATTAATTAATTTTCTGTTTCATTAATATTTTATTTCATTATTATTTTTTTAATTGAATTTAATTGAATTTAAATTAACAGAAAAAAGGGAAAAGTACAGGAAAAACTCTAAGGCACAAATTAGAATAGACTGAAATGGTTATCAAGATATTTAGAAGAAATTTCCATTCTGTAAAAATATTTTCTAACAATGTCACAATACGCAAGACATTAATTAGTACTGTTAAGGCTAGTTTTCGGTGGATAGAGTTTGCGCCTCCCTCGACTGTTGCTTCATAGAGTATTCCATTAAACGCTATCAAAGTGTCTCATTATACGGCCTCATAGTGCTTCCTAACATAAGTGGCATAATACACAACTCTGTTGGACAATAAAGCAACTTTATCGTATCACATAGGAAATTCGTATCGATAACATATATGTTATCAAGTATAAATGCGTTCTTCGAAACCCGATTTCGACAATCAATTTAACAATTTCAACTTCCATTTCCCTTTGTTTTATTATTATATTAAAAAGAACTCACTGTTTTTCGCCAATTTCCAAATAATTATTTCTAGAATAATACTGAAGTAGCGATATATTTATCAAAATTGCCTCTGCAGATTCTTCAAAATTTTAATAAAATAATTTGCCCAGTTTATTTTTTAAGTAATTATCATAATGCATTATTATTTATTTTACAAAAAACACTAAAGTGTCTGACTACTAGCACTGTCCGACTATATAGCCACACTTACCCTATATGTATATTATTTTTAGAAATTGAAATAAAATTCTTAAAAATTTTATTTATTTTTAATAAAGTTTTAAGAAATTTCTTATTATTGTATAAATATTCAATAAGTTGTTTAGAAAATTTTAATTATCTTCACTTCAATTTCATTATTTATAATTATTAAAATAAATAATAAATTAAATCTCTGCCTTTTTATAATAACCTTAAAAATTATTTTTCAAAAAACAAAAATTACTATATATTAATTTCTTTGATAAAAGAAATTTTCTCATTTCCTGAAGTCAAGTAAACAAATTTATCATTAAAACCCAAGGTTCCTTGGCTTTTTTATAATTTTTTTAATTTTTGCAGAAACAAATGTGAATTGAAATTTTATTAAGCATTTAATTATTATTTAATTTTAATTTTTAAATTAATTTAAATTTAATTTAATTTTTAATTATTATTAATTATTCACTAATACCAGCCACATACAGTGTTGATGAACTATGGGGTCAACTGGCTGATTATCAGTAATGCAGTTACATCCCTTGAGTACCATGCCGACCTGACCAACTCTCTCTCCACATCTCACGACATACGCCAACGTTTGTCGTGTGTCATTTTATACGAAAAAATTACTCAAAAAACATTTAATTAATTTCAAGATAAAACGAAACTTCTGACAAAGATTAATGTTACTTATTATTATTAAACAAAAGAGAGCATTAAAATTTTCTTTAAATTAAATAACATTCAAATTTCCGAAAGTCTTGTTTTGAAAAAATAAAATTTACCCAATTATTTAAATATAAAACAAAATTCTTTTGAAGAAACTAAAAAAAATATTAACAAACAAAATTATGGAAAATATTTATTTTAAAATTAATTTCATTATTTAATCGTACTGAAAAATTAAAAAAATGTTAATTATTAACTAAGAGTTTCGAAACTAACTGAATTGGAAATTTTAAATTGTCATAACTATTTCTATTGCTGTAAATTTTCTTTTAATTTCTTCCAAGTGATAAAATTTTCAAAACAACTTTAAAAATGTGTTTAAGATTAATTTACTAATTTACAAGTTTCCTCTGGTTGTTCATTAACTGTGTTAGTGACTTTGGAAGTGACATTAATATAAGTCTTGAGAAAGTTAACAAGGAAAAAAATTCTGTACAAGCATGATTGACATTTTCAGTTTTTGACCGCAGGCTTCGTTCCTAATTGAAGTAATTTAATTACTTTTACTTGGAGAGAAAAAATTCAACGTTGAAAAAACAAAGTTTAAATAAGTATTTTACTCTGTCAATTTTTAATAATTAATTTTTAATATTTAAAAGTTAGAAATCATAGAGTTACTACGATTTACTTTTAGAGTAAAAAACGCAAATCTAAAAAAGCGTAATTCTGCTTCTAAAATGTATCTCACGTTATCTCAAAAATAAAAATATTCTACTTTTAAATTGAGATTTCAATCTTCTTTAATTGAATTTAAATTTAAAACTTGAATGACCTATAATTATAAATTTTACCTACATAAAGTTATTTCTGATCAACTTTGTTTTTTTTCGAAATTGACATTTATGAAAAATGTTCTTTTTTACAAACAAAAACAAAACAAAAAGAATATTTCTCGCATTTTATGAATAAAAGAATCCCCACAAAGATGTGAAAATGCTAGGTCTGATACCTATGTTTTATGCAATACTTTGGAAGGATTATTTTAGTTAAACGGTAATCTTATACTAAATCTCGCTTTTCTGGTTTCGTCGAAAGCATATCATATCCTAGTCATATGCAACACGCGGTTTCCATATTATGGAATGAATTTCCATAAATAGTAACAATTACTTTGTCCTGATTTTTATTACACGCTTTTCCTCTAATCGAATTCCCCTAATCTAAAACACAATTATTCATAAAATTAATAAAAAGTAATTTAAACAAAATTTTTAAGTAACAAGTAGATCAAAAACTAACTTGCTTAGAATTTTTAATTAAAATTTTTTTAATCTTTAAAATTTTAACTTTGTTTTGAATAACATTTATTTAAAAATTTGGAAATAATTGAATTGTCCGGAAGTAATTTATTACAGTTTTTCAACTTTAATTAATCAGTTAGTAAATAAATTTTTTAAATTTTGTATCTGAAATTATTCAAAATTTGGCTTTAGTTATGTACATACAACAACTGTAAAAATTTTTTTTTAATTTCAAGTAAAAATTTCCAATGCTTTTGATAAAATTCCCCGACATTTATTTCACTTTCCCGATCAATGTTGCTTTTCTTAAACTCCCTAATTTTCCTGACTAATTTTATTTCCTCCTGACTTTTTTTGACTTTCCTAATATCCTTGTCACATTCCAACTCTGTCTATATATAAAATAATATTAGTAGAACGAAAATTTGTGAATTGGCATTTCACAATTGTTTGTGAGTCGTACTGTAATTTTTAAGAGAAATTTCTCTCCGCATGTAAGTGGAAAAAAACTCAATGTGCTCTCGGCCATTCGTGTGTTAAATTAAATTGATAACCACAGCAACGGATTTGAATCTATTTCTTCCATTTTGCCGTTAAAGTAAACCTGCGGCGCACACGGAAAGAGTTCCATTATAAAATCGAGTAAATAGTGAGAAAGATTTTAGTGCAGAATATTTCTTTCATTCCCTAATAAAAAGAATTGGAATTTTTTCAATTAAATAAAATTAATCCCAACTGTAACTAAAAAAATCTAAAAAAAATATTCCCCTTTTAACCTTTTTAAGACTTTACTTTTACCATTCTCTTGTACTCGGAAATAAAAAAAAATTTGTAATCATAATTTTTTTATTAATTACATATTTTTACTTGAAATTAAATATTTTCATACCAGACATTTTCTTTTAATTTTACTACTTTCTTTTCAACTCAAAAGTAAAAATTTTTCAACCATAATTTTTTTTCTTTTAATTCAATTTTTTTCATTGAAAAAAATAATCTTTTTACTTACTCCAAAACAAAGATTTTTTAAATCAGTTTTTCTTTTAATTCTACAATTTCTTTTATAGGTACTCAAGAATAATAAGTTTTCGAACCAAAGTTCTTAAAATTAAAATAATTAAAAAAAAGTTCTAGAAACTTTTCATACTAATTGTCAAATTTTTAGTTAAGAAAAAAACCCTACAGTATTCAATATGAGAAAAGCCGTTTCAATTGTCGCAAAAATTATTAGAAAACCAAAGGTAATTTTTGTTTTTTCGAAATTTAGCATACTGTAATATTAAGAAATGTAGAACTCACGTTTTTAAAGTGTAACTAGATTTTCTGGCGTCAGTGATGAGATGTCGGATGGGTTGCGATTGTGAATAATGCCTCCTGCATGTCAAAAGTGGTACCAACTCGACGCCACCGGTGAGGCGATAAACCTGAACCTCCTCATTATACGCTTTCCCTGAATTGCGTTCAGTAATAGGATCTGGATGAGGGTCCGGGGTAATTCCTACATTGTAACAAGATAAAAGAGAAATTTTAACAGTGAAATACATCATATACTTCATTCATCTTTTTGATTAAAAATGACAAATATATTTATGAATAGAAGTTTGTCCTGCAAACTAATAGTGGCAAATAAATTATTCCTCTAATATCTCCTAGTTGTAGTAATTTTGTGATTTTTTTAATTTACCTGATGATGAAAAGAAAAATATAGCATTTATTAGTAATTTTTTTTTTATGTAACTTTCATATCCTCAAATCCTCAATCCTAACAAAATTGTAATGATTACACTGTAAAAACAAAGTCTTCCTTTAAGCCAGAAATTTGTCTTTTTTCAAGATGTAAACGGAAGTAGACCATATTGGCTGAATCTCAGTAATGATTATAAGTTTAAAAAGAATACTCCCCAATTGATACAAATAAGGTGTTAAATGAACTGAAATTCAACTGTAAGCTAGTAAAAAGGCTGAAATTTAGCTAGATTTAGGGCTGTTATTAAGTCTAATATTAAAAGCTAGCTGAAACTCAGTTGCGCTATAGACTATCTGCCAGTATAAACTTTGTATGAAAACAATCCTAAATTACGACCAAAATTTCTGTAAGGAAAGGTGTAAAATTCGAATTGAGTTTATATATTTACAAATACGCACTTATAATACTCGTTTTCAGCTACATTTGTACCATTTAAATAAAAAGGACCAAAATTGTTAAGCTATGTTTTTAACTGTAAAAAATTTCGGATCTTTTTTATTTAAATGCTACGAATGTAGGCAAAAACGAGTGTTATATAAGTGCGTATTTGTATATATATAAACTTAATCTGAATTATATCTATATACACACATTGTATGATAATATAATATATAATAAAGAACTTTTTAAAATTTATGTTCATATTTTTTAATTTTATTATGATAAATATATGTCACATTTAATTTCTTATTACAAACAGCGGTATAGAACTATATCAGTCGAAATTTCTCTCTTTAAGATATATAAAATTAAATGTTGATGCACATATACATTATATATATATATATATATATTATTATATCTATTAATAATATTTCCTATAGAAATAACACAGACAATTTTCTTCTGGTATCACAGTACAAGTATAATACTATTTTAGGTGACTTTTCTAAAACATTTTAACATTATTATATTTAAAGAACGATTAAATATATTATGTAAATTGAAATAAATAATGCTGTAAAATTAAAATTTTACAGTTAATATCAATAGATAGAATCGTATAAGGAATAAAAAAACGTATTTAAAACGAAAAAATTATTTAAAATAAGTTGAGTTCTTCTAATACATTCCAAACAGTTTTGTACTTTTGATATGATTTAGCAACTTTTTTTCTAAATAATATTGCAGAAATGAAAGTAAAAGCTATTCGTGCTTTACTAGAAAATTCAATATTGAAAACCCAATACAGTGCGAGTAGCTGTATAATAGCTTCGATTGCTGTGCCGTTAAACATTGGATTCGCGTCAACATAAATGGAAAATTTTAGATTATGCAAATCATTGCTGCCTATTCCAATCATTCTGGGTGGTTCGTCAGTCTTCGGTTCTGTAGATGATACTGTTGTATCCGCCTAAAATGTGAAAAAAATTATTATAATTATATTTGTAAATTATTAATTATTACATGAAACTGAAACCGATAAAAACGTAAATTTAATACGTACATCGAAAATTTCAACAATATGATTTGTGCTGCAAGCAGAAGAGTTCTTCTTTGCTTTAAAATGTTCCGATACTTTGAGCAATATTTTTGTCGTCAATTGATCATCAGTTATGGAATCTTCATCTTTTAAATCAGGCAAGAAGAAACGTTTTAAAGATGGTAAAGCAGTTTTCCAATTATTTTTAATTTCCGTTTTTGCCAAACCGATTATAGACTCAAACTCAAAAATAACGAGTTCTGGTATTTTAAGAGCAGGATAGTCTTGTAAATGATCTAATGCTGATGTAGCTTTTCTTGAATCTTCCAACCTTTTTGATCGACACGCTTCTAGATCCTTTTTTAAGGAATAAATTGAGGGATTTTCATTTGACATTTCGGCTTTCATACTTTGTTTTATCTCCTCGTTCGTTCTGGCGATATTTTCCACTTCTAAATTCTTATTATAACGGTTTTTATCGTACTGTTTCTTATTCTTGAAACATTTTTTCAACTCCTTCAAAAGAACGGCCTGAAAAATAATAGAAAATAAATAATATAGAATATTTAAAATACGTATAGCATGAACATAACACAGAGCTTAAATAGTATATATATATATATATATATATATATATATATATATATATATCAGGTAAATTAAAGTAGCTTGCTTACAGAAGATTGTGCAGATTGAGTTTTCAACGCTTTTATTCTTAAGAGAAGTTCTTCGGCGACATCAATAAAATCTGCATCATCTGTTAGTTTTCTCAGCATCATTTGTTGAACCAAAGTGCGTATTATTTCACATCTAATATTAGTAGTGATTTTTTCCTTGCCATCTATTACTTGCTGAATGTAATCAGGCCAAGTAAAAGGAAAACAATCCTTGATTGTCTAAAATAAAACAAAATTAAATTAATAATTTTTTTTCTAGTCTCTGAGACAAAAGACTTTTAGTTATATTATTTCAGCACGAGTCAAGTTTGATTTTTTTGCTCTGAAATATATATTGCTGAATCTTTAATAAAAAAGTAAAAATATAATAAACAGTGTAAAAAAAATTCTTTAATTATTTAGGCGTACCTGATTCGAGGTTAGTTTCGGTCGCTTCTGTGTATTTATTTCATTTTGATTATTTTGTTCTGAGTTTAAATCTTTCTCAGAATTTACAGTGTTATTTTCTGAAGGATTTTGTTCCACTTCTGGCTCTTCTTCTTCTTCTTCTTCTTTTGTTCGTTTCCGAGAGTTATTTTCTTTGGTTATGTCACTTTCTTGATTTATAAATGATGATAATAAAACCCCCTCATCATTGAATGATACAGATAGTGGATCTTGTAATTTCGTGTCGTTTGATACCGTTACAGGAAACGAAGACATTGTTGTTAATTGTTTAAATTGGGCAAGGTCTCGAGCATTCACAAATTCCACACTTGCACCTTCCGATAGTGTTAACATTCGCTGAAGTTGATTAGGTTCTTCTCCTAATTCTCCGTTGTGTACAAATAGATCATCTGCGAAAAATGAATCGATTTTACTATATTGTATTATAATGAAGAATGTACATTTAAAAAGATCAATTTACCAACAATTTTGATAAATTAGTTTACAAAATAACTTACCTAAACGTTGGTGTTTCGCTGGAGGGCAGTCACAATAAGAACAAGGTATTTTGTTCTCCGTTCTTATGTACCCTGCACAATCACAATTTTGATTAAGGCACGGTCCACGTTTAATGTTGTACGGATCAATGTTCATCATAGTGTCCTTATCCATTCTGCTATAAAGTTAAAAAACTGAAACATATTTTATAATTTTTTGTTACAAGCAAACAATTTTTATATAGTATAATGTATACGTTAATGAGCCATATGAAATATATAATTCTTTAAAATTAATACTGTTTTAAATTATTGTTCACTTTAAAATAAACAAGTTTTTGGAAAAAATTAAGTGTTTACCTAATGCATGTCGCCAACACTTCTTTTAACAATTATAAAATATTTTCCTTTTACTAAGTGCGCGTGGTAAACTCCGTGAACAAATAATTCTTCAAGTCTATAAATCTTGAAATTTTCTTTCACTAAAATTTCGTATGAATTAAAATGCAAATTGTGTTCTATGGTTTCAACCGTTTTACAGATAAACACTGGAGATTTTTCTAAATAAATGATTTTATAAATTAAAGCAAAGCATGGCTCGTCATTTATATAATTTGTCATCACGAAACATTTTTCTGGTTTGTATGTAATCCCATCAATTTTAACCCATGAGACGGATGTAATAGAGTTACAATTTGGGAGAATATTCTTAAAAGGTAAATCACTGTATGCTTCGTTTTTAATAACTCCTTGTTCTTCTTCTCCCTCAAGGGGCCCACCAAGCATAAACGATTGGTAAAGTTGATGGTGATTAGCCATGGATAAACTTGGATTTTTAAAGCATTTATGAAGTCTAAGAAAATTTTTGAAAAATTGATGCTTCGCTTCCGGTCTTAAAGTAATATAATTATACAAAGGTCCAAGCTTTCTGATAAGTGAAGGGTAATGAACTAAGAAGTGTTGTTTTGGCGTTAAATGAATTTTGTAAAGAGACTGAAAGGTGGTAAGATATTCGTCAATTATTTCTTGCAAGTATCCGATCATCGTTTCAGAAATCTCACGAGCAAATGCAAGGGACATTATTTCCAACAATAAAAGATAATTTTTCCAATATGAATCTTCATGTTCAATCAAAGGACCTAGAATTAAGGGAACGAAAATTCCTAAATGCCAAATTTGTAACCCAGTTTGGTGTAAATTACTCCCCTCTTGCAAATGTTGTCTTAAAATGATGGACGGTTTTGTTTCGGCATATCCGTAATCGAATTCCATTAGTTTTTCATTAAATTTATCGAGAGTCATTATTTTGTTTTTCCCTAATAAAAAATGTCCTAACAGGAGATGCAAAGTTCTTAAAAGGCTACCTTCGAGAATATCATGAAAAATATCAGGTGGAAGACCAGAAAGTACATGAAAATAAGTTAATGAATTTAACACTGAATTTTGATTTAATCCGAACTCTACACTTAATTCTTTGCGCTTTTTTTCAGTTTTTGCAGCTTCTAATTTTTTAATTTGCTCTTCGTATTCTGCCTCAGTTCTTAAAAGGGAAATATCTTCTCTTGTCATAGTTTTAACTAATTCTTGGTCAGCCATGCAATACCTACAACAACGTTTTGCTAAAAATCCTTCTTTAAAGCCACCCATTTTGTTAGAGGCTGGATTATCGCCCAGAACAGCTGCTAAAACACCGTAAAGAGTACTTTTATCAGGCATTTCAACGCCATTTTCAAACATTTTTAGATCATCAAAAATTGGTGCTAAAATGTCATTAAAATCGTAAAGTTTTAATAAGTCTGATTCTATTGCCATGAGAAAATTTATAGAAATTAATTTAGATCTGTGTCTAGGATGAATATCACCAATTATGAGATAGAACATACCCATTTTTGTGGGTCTTGACGATGCAGTGTCTGTGACATTCATTTCATCGAAATATAAAAGAAATTTTAAGCAATTTGAATGATGAATTTTTAATAAATTATTATTTTTAACTAAACTACCATCCTCGAAAGAACATAAAATATCATCCCTATTTGACTTTTTTGATTTTAATAATTTTTTGTAATTCTCATTGGAAAGAAGATTTTTTATAATATCAATTAAAGATACATAAATTAAAGTGTCTTCTTGAAGCTTTATGTCTCTATTGACATCTACAGTTGTCTGAGGATTACTTTTTACAACTCTCTTTAAAAGAATGTGTCTCTTGGGCTCAATAAGAGACATATTTTGTTTAAAAAATAAATTTTGTTTGTACTTTGTCTTTAAATTATCAAAAACAGTAAATTTTTTAAGAATTTCAGGAACTTCGACAATATTTTCTAAAACTATTCCATTTTCACTAAGAGCTTTATTAATATGCCCATGATATTCTTCTAGACATGAACGAACAAGAGTTTCAGTTTTATCAATAATTGTTGTTATAAGTGCTTGTGATACACCTTGCGATCTTAAATTTAGAATAAATTGAGCTTCGGCAAATTCTCTTTTAATTAAATTTGACTCGTCAATTTCATTATTAGGAATAAATATTTCATCTATAAAATCGTCACATTCTATTTCCATTTCATCCTGAGATGATCTAAAATCACTAACAGACTGATACTCAACATTTGTGTCATCAGTGTCCATATCAAAATTTCCATTTTCAAAACTGTAAAATCTCTTATGATCACGTGAGATGTGAGTAAATCGAGATCCGAACGATTTAAAGACTTTAGGGCAACCTGGACGTCCACAAGGTAACTTTAAATTTGGAGCACTTGAGTGGAATTTTTTTATGTGATTTATTAGAAAATCAATGTGTTCTCGCTTTTCTGAACAATAAGGACACTGATGCATTATCTGCAAAAAAATCCGACTTTACTTATTTCGCTCAATCAGTAAGAGATTCAATTTTATTTAATTTACAAGTAGATGACAGATTAAAATTGTAATTAAATTTAAAGTAAGAAAATATAAACAATTTGAATATATAACATTAATATAATTAATATAATATAATGAAACGACAACTGAAAATGTATAAATATGTAAAAAGCTCTTGAATAAAGTAAAATTTTCTTAGGAAACGTGTGAAATGTCAATTTACGTATAAGATATTTTATATCAATTATAAGAAACTTAACTTTAATATAGTATAAATTAAATTAAGAATTTCAAAAATATAAATATAAGTAACATGTTTAAAGTAAAAAATTTTTACAAATTGTAAATATAAAAATAAATAACTTTATCACTTCAAATTTAATATTGACACTGCAATATTTTTGTAAATGAACAAAAATCAATTTAAAATAAAACTAAGTAAATTTGTGTCCCACTTAAATTTTTAAAAATTAAAATATATTCATTATAATACATTTTACACTTGTCGACAAATAATATTCTATATATTCAATTACCTAACCTTTAAATATAAACACAATGTATACAAATAATATTCTATTTTCAATTACCTAACCTATAACTATAAACACATGGTCTTCTTACACACATATATATATATATATATATATATATATATAAAAGATACGTTTCATCGTTGAATAACCTCAAAATCGTAAACTACAACTCGTATATAAATTAGTTTTAGGTGAAATTCAGATTATAAAATGTTTATAAACTTATTTATAATCGAATAGAAATATCAATATACTAGTAAATCTTGAAAATTTTTGTGAAATATTTGTATGAATTGTTAGAAAAGTGAAACTTGATAAAAGTTCTTTATGACAAAATTACGCAAATAAAAGACTTCTTATACAAATGCGAGAAAAGAAAGAATTTTTCTTATATGAATACATACTTACCGAAAACAATTTATCCTCTAATGTTCACTGATTATAAATATCATTTATTCACTTAGATTTAATAAAATACGAGTCCAAAATGTAAATCGACAAGCCGGCGACGTGCTGTGCTATTCAGACTTTTTACGTATATGCAAATTGCGTCCCTTGTGACGTCACAATCACCTGTTTCAGTCTCGGCAGACTTACAGTTAGCTGTAGGTAGAGCTTATTAGAAGTTAATTTCATCTAACTTTTTATTAATACCATTGGATCTGAAATTAAGTCCGGTGTACTACAAATAAGTTACAAAATGAGTTTTATTTTAGTAAGAGTACAACTAACTTTAATTTTCAGTTAGTTTTTATGATTAAATAAAGTTGTTTGCTTAAGATAAGTTAAAAATTAAAACTAGCCACCATTAAATTTAAGACTTTGTTTTTACTGTGCATAAATTTTTGCCATTAGAATTAGTAGAAAATTCATTCTAAACATTGTTCAACAATAGAAATGGCAAGAATAATCATACAAAATCAATAAACAATAAATACTAAAATTACTAAAACATTCAAAACTGTTCAAACTGTGAAAACTGTTACATTATCCATACAACATTGTTGTAGCAAATTTAACGTAAATATTCATGAAAAGATATAGTTGTTGAGCAGGATATTAACAACGTGCAATTATCAAGCTATAAATTTACAATTTTTCATAACATGCTCTCCTGTACAATTTTCCCAAAATTTCTAATTTAATGAATTTTATAAGTCTGCGAAATAATTAAATTATTTGATAAAAAAATTGATAACTGACACTTATTAATAAAATATTTTAAATACTTTTTCTCTCCATATACCTCTTCGAGCACAAACATCGTACAATTTATTCATCTCAGTTGATGCCAAGGGATTTATAGATTCCATACTTTTCATAGCAGACTTTGTCATCCATCCCTGCAAAAAAAAAAAAAATAAATAAAATCCAATTAATTTCTATTATTATTCACGCATTATTATAATACACCGTTAATATTAATATATAATTGAATAAAAAAATTATAGCCTCGAGTTAACTATTTGCATTCATTAACAATATGATTATTTGTAAAAAATATATTTTTTTATATAAATGATAAATTAGTTATAATTTAATTATTATACATCACAATTAATTAACTGCGCTAGCTGTTTATTAATATAAATAAATCAATAATCTAAATTACAAACATGATATTATTTTTATATAGAAAATAAGCACAAAATAATCGATAGCGAATTATAGGTCAAAGATAAAAATAAATAAGAAAAATAAAAAATCTCACAATTTAAATTATAGAGTAAACTATAGAAAAATGAATAAAAAAGTACTTTTTTTCTCATGAAAGAAGTAAATTATTTAAATCTTTTATTAACTATAAAAAGTCATTAATTTGCATTTGGAACTACTTCCTTGAACTATCATAAAAGTGATCAGTACATAAAAAAATTCTTTTATAGTAACGAATTAACATATTACTTTAATATTCCATTAACATATAAATCTTGAAACGTAATCTACGCAAAAGAAAAAAGCCTGTCATTTCTGAAATAGTTTTTCTTAACCGAAACGAAAAACTCGATATTCATCCATCAATGTCCTTCTTTAGTTGCTTGGCTGAGAAGTAGTTCAACGTTTACAGATAGAAAATAAAAGGAAACAATCTCCCATAAATCAATAGACTCTAATTTATCCGATTAGAAACAATTTCAGTAGAAAAAAAACAATAGAAATTTATCGCAAAAAAATTATTCACGTCACGCCTTTATGAACACATGAAAGAAATATTCAATTACTTAAAAGCAAAATTTTATTTACTATTCTTGTAAATAAAGTTTCACTTGTTTTCTTTCTGAATGAATTTTTACAAAAATTAATCAATTTTAAAAAATCTTTAAATGCAAAACGTAGATGAAAATAAAATTTATAAAATATTAGAAATATTGAAAAAAACATGTTTCAATTTTCTTAATTATTGATCATTGACCGAATAATATATAAATTTCGTCTATAGACATAAATATTAAGGAACATCGCATACAACTAAGATATGCGTACCAGTGATTCAAGAAAACGAACTCCAAACAATTTGGGATCTCTCCAAGGAACTCCACCAGGTCCAGGACGACCCCATGGAACGGAATTCAGCTAGGAATGCACCACAATTGGAATAAAGTCTTAAATATAGTTAAAACCGATTTTAACTTAACTACTTTCCTCCGAAAATATATGTATGGCAAAATTTCAAACATTATTTCAATTTATATATAATATTAAAATTTTATTTTCTATCATCTTTATATTAAAATAGCAAAGTTATTATTATTAAAATAAATTTTGTTTGTAAACAAATTAAATATCTATAATAAAAATGAAAAAAATAACTAAACTTTTTAAAAATATTATCTAATTGCTTTTTAAATAAAAATATATTCTTTGGAAAAACTATCATTTCATAGGTTTATCATAAAATTGAAACCATCTATTCATTATTTTTATCTTCATTAATTAATAATTTACTAAAATGAATATTTAATATCTACAATAAAAATTATAGATATTAGATGATAATAATAATAAATATATAACAAAAATTTCAATAATATATCATTTGAAAAAATATTGTCAATTTTATTTACAACAATATTTGATGAGTGATCAACTATATGTCAATTTTAATATTTTTTTTCAGTATCCAGTTTAACAGAATCAGTGGAGCTTTTCATGCCAGAAGTCAGTTGGGAAATTAATGAACTTTATATCAACGTCTCACTGAATTGCTGTCAATGTCTTTTTTTCCCCTCGTCACTCAAACTATAATGTCAGTGAATCAATCTGAATCCTATCAATTAGATTTTTAAATAAATTTCTCTAATTCTAATTTATTATTTCAAATCAAAGACTGGCGGACACTGTCAGATAAAGAAAAACTTTCAAAAATAAATTTATTTGGTAATCATTAAATATTAAACAAAATTAATACAAAAGTTATGTCAAAAAATGTTCCTGTAACTTTTTCGAAATTAATTTCAAGATTTCAATTCCATTATTTTCAACAATTTTTTAGTCAAACTTTTTCTCTAAATCAATTATTATTATTAATAATTGAAGAAACAGATCTTTAAAAAATCATAATATTCAAAGAAAACGAAAAGTTTATCTAAAATATTTCCGAGATCCATTTGACTACTTAACTATAGAAAAAAAATTTCATATAAAATTTGTCAATAAAATAAAATATTCAAAATTTATAAATAAAATTATTCAAAATTAAAATTTTTAAAACTCTGAATTTCAAAAATTTTTGCATTATTTTTATAAATTTCTACAAATAACTCTTTTAATATTCAACTAATTTCTCGAATTTTAAACTAAAATTCCTCCATAAATCAATTTTAATTTTAATAATTTTCAGAAAGTTTCTGGAGAATTTAATGATTAAATTATTATTATTATTATTATTATTATTATTATTATTATAAAAACGAAATTAAATACATAAAAAATTCACTTGCCTTCAATTCAATTTTTCCAAAAATTTGATTATTCGAAATTTTTTCAATTAAAAATAAATATTTTTTTACAATATAACTAATTTAAAAAAAATCTTAATTGAAATTTTTATTTAATAGGCAAAAAAAAATATTCCTCCATAAACGTACAATTTTTTACCAACTTCATTCTTGTCTATAAAATATTAGCCGATTGTTTATAAGAACATGAGAAAGCTAAAAATTTGATTGAAAATCGATGAAGAAAATCTTCCACGAAAACGACAGCGTCGTCTTGAAAAGAGATCGCAAAGAGAAAACTGTGTCAAATTCGTCATATCGAATAATCCTTTGATGCGAAAAACTCAAGAAAAATAAATAACGATGTCATTTCAAATCACATATCATGCTTTTACAGAAAAATATGTCTATACACTATGGAACGCAGAAATTTCTAAATATTCTCCTCCTTCCCTATTTCATGTAAAAAAATCAATGATATCACCAAGAAGAACCTCTACAAGCGAGAGAAGCGAGATTTGCTTGACTACCATGTGTTTGCTTCATTTAAAACGTTACCTTTGAAATGATATATATGACACGTAAATACTCACTACTCTTGAATTTTAAAGCATAAAATAGTATAAAAGAAGAAAAAAATATTTCTCAGTAAAAAAATTTCTCAACATTTTTAAGTGCTACATGAAGCTTACATAATAATTCATGCAAAATACAATTGAATATTTAATGTTTCCTACTTTTTAAAAAGTAAACTTTTTCTACTTTACTCTTCTGACAAAAAAATGCAGATGAAACAATGAAGAGAAATTTTCCCCTATATGATCCTAAAGTTATCTGAACGTTCAAATGAACAAAATTATTTATTTCTCCTAAAAATTAAATTTTTATTGCAATTTTTATTGTATTTCGCTCATGAACATTAAAAACTTGCGCATCATTATAATTGTTTCTTAATTTTCTAAACAATTCGCTTGTTTTTGAAGCTTAAAGTTTAATTTAAGTTCAATCACCAAAACTTGTGAATTTTTCTATCAAAATTTCAGGGTTTTTTAATTGAAAAAATGGAAATTTAAAAATAAAGAAAATTTTTTCATAATTTAATTCTAATATACTCAATGTATACTCACCACATCTTGAGTGTTTACTCGCTCTGATGGCTCGAGTGGCACATTCTTTTTCCGCAAAGTTGTCTCGCATGGAGCACCACCACCAGGTTTTCCCCAAGGTGAATAACTCTCCAACATTGCCTGCAACTAAACAAACACATATCAATGTTAATACCAATTTTTTATTATAAAAATGTCCGAAATGCATTGTCCTTCTTCTTTTACAGTGCACTAGTCAACTTACTTTCACTATTTTTCTTCCTCATAAAAATATAAAAGTACTTTTTTTACCGTGACCGCAAATTTTTTAAATCATCAATTTTGAAAATTATTAATTATTTGTTCGTAAAAAAAAATTTTTAAAACTAATAAATAATTTCATTCAGTTTATTAGATATATTGTATATATATATATATATATATATATATACATATACGTGAGCTTATTTCTTCCCGTAGTATGTAAATGATATAGACATAAAGTTAGCTATGTAGCATTTTTCCTTGTATAAGCCATAAAATACAGTATTGCCTTCAAGTCCAGTTACTATTTCCCATAACCCAAGGACTCCTACTTTTTTTTATTATTTTTACACACTTGTATATATTTTATACCTCCCCCAAAGGATCGAATCTTATAAGTTCAAGATATATATATATATATATATATATATATATATATATATACTAAGGGTGAGAGAGAAGCAAAACGGAAATGGCACGAAAGAAATGTCGTTTAGCGGAAAAGTCTTAAATGGTACTTGACGAACCACACCCTCTTTCGTTTACAATACATACTTCATGTTGCTCGCGGTGTTTCTGACGTTGAAGCTCCTCCTTTCGCGTCTTCCACAAGAAAGCTCCTTCCTGTACAATCCGACGTTCCTGCTCCTTTCGTAAACCTTCCTCTACTTCCGGAACATACGTCGTTCCATGACATTCATCCATAATTACTACGATCCTCTTCAAATTTAACTCACTCCTTTATTTATATAAAAGCCTTCCAAGCAGAAGTGAAAATCGCATCGGAATCAACAATTCAGAGACTGAAAAAGAGATTCAATTTTTATTATTTCTTTTTAATAAAATATTTTCTTCAATTCAGACAATTTTTTCTATTTTAATTAGAAATTCTTTAGATTTGTTATGAATCTTTTACAATTTTCCTTCAAATTAAATAAAATGTATCCTAATCTTAATAAAATTGGTCAAAATTAATTAAATTCAACTAAATAATAAATAAATTACTAAGTTTCCAGCATTTTTTCATTTAATTCAAAATTATAATTATTATTTTTTTAATTTAATAATTAAATTAAATTAGATTTGGAAGTAAAAGTGCCACTTTAAATAAAAAGAGGAATCTACAGAAAAATATTTAAACAAACAACTTATTTGAAATTAAATCAACTTGTAAATTTTTCCGCATCTTTAAAAAACTTAAAAAATTTATGTTCTACCAAAAATATTCGTTGTAAAATGTCAAGGACTCGATGATGATAGATTTCGAAAATTCTAGTTGCCTTGCACAGCCAACTATGAGAACACGCGACTGACAAAGCTTTCGACTTCCAGTAAAATAACCCAGGTTGTAGTTCGCGACGTCGCTCTCAACATACCAATCGTGGTTTATAGGCGTACAACGCAGAATAATATACCAATGAATAGTAGATGCCACGACATTTCACCCTCCGTGACCTTTTAGGTCATGTAACATGGTTTAAAATTTTCGTGTCTCACTATGAATTTGTATTACATTTATTGAACGGAAATATTTGGTTGAATGAAAAACTAAATTAAACTTACTTACAATTGAATAATAGAGTCAAGTAAATGAGATTTTTTCCTTTTCATGAGATTACAGTTTAATGTTAATACATTTCCATATATCTTGTCATCAGTCTTTTGAATAGTCGATTAGATTATTATAGTTTATTCCGACTTTTCTTGGAAAATATTGTCAACATAATTCTAGCTGTCATGAAATGAAACTGAAACAAATTATTAATTGCAAAATGTTTATTTCCGAGAGAAAATTGAATTACCGGGTTCCGTACACAAAATATAAGAATAATACTTGTAATATTGTAACAACAATTGTAAGACGTTTTTTCACTTTTGTTTTATTTTGGCAAGTTGAATTTTTGACACTAGGTTAAAAATTAGTTAAATAGAAAAATTTAAGTATTACATGTTCTATATGATAAGCGCAATAAGCAGAGAAAGCAATTTTTAAAATTTGTTCCAAAATTGGTTCCTCTGCACTTATTGCGCTTATAATAAATAAAATATGTAATACTTGAAATTTTCTTTTTTATTTATTTTTAACCTAGTGTCGAAAATTCAACTTGCCAAAATAATGCAAATTAAAAAAAATTCTTCCAATTGTTGTTACAATATCACAAGTTTTTAATTTTATTTTTAAATTCTTGAACAAAATCTTAAAAAATGTTTTTTAAATTTTATTTTTTTAATAAATTTTTGTGATTAAACTGTAAAAAATACAATATTTTACTAATTTTTAATTAATTATATCAAATAATTTAAAAATTGGAACAAAATTTTTTTTTTAAATTAAAAATTTTTTTTTTGACAACACTATGGCCATTATTACATAGCAAGTTCTCTATATGTTGAATAGTTTAAAAGTTAATTAAAAATAAATAATTTGACAGTAAGAATTTGTTAGTTAAATTTAATTTGATACCCTGAGAAAAATTTCATTTTAATCAAATTCATTTTACTTGAATTAAATAAACGTCTGGGATCTAACTAGGTTATTTATTTAAACTAAATGAAAACTTTATTTGAAACAAATAAAAAGTCTAGTTGACTCTGCGTCAAATATGTATATCGTTTTGTGGGTGTAGGTTATTTTAACCTACACTTTATTATAATAATATATTTGTACTAAACGCAAAAATGTCAAAGACAATGATGACACCTTTTGGTCAAGTAATGAACTGTCTAAACTTGATGTTGATAATAACACAATAACGCTTTCTTCTGCCAACAGTGAAGCAATTCAGGTTGTGGTCGAAAAGGGGCAAGAGAATAATACTGCAGAGATTTCAAGAACTATTTACTACTATTTTAAAAATTTGAAGATAAGCAAAATGCTTTGAGCAATAAACTAGATAATTTTGTACAAAGCGTGAAAACAGATATATCTTAGAAAATTCCAATATAATTAAAAACACTTACGGAAGTAGACTCAACTAAGCAAACAAGAGAAATACTAGAGGAAAAAAAAGAGGGAATATATTATTCTGAATCTAATATTAACATAAAAGTATATCTGCTCACATCATTTTTAACTTCGGCATTTGATACTTTTGCTTATTTTTATACTTTTTTTAAACAAAATCTAAGAAGAGATTTATTATTTTCACCTGGAAGGACTATATAATGGATTAAGAAGTCTCATTAAAGACCGAAGTAAGCTCAGAAGAATTGTTAAAAACTTAAAAGAGATAAAAATTTAGATGACTTAGTAAAGTTTGAAAAAAATTCATAATTTAGATCAAACAAAGATTCGAGATACTTACAATAAATATTATAATGTATGTTTTAAAAAAAATTAAATCTGATTCTCAATAGCAGAAAATGTGCTCTCTAAATTTGAATCAGCGAAAAGTCGCTGATTTCACAGCCCAAAATATGCAAAATATTTTTGAAAATATTTTCTTAAGACCCACTTCCTATACTTTTGTCTCATGATGGGAATTATTATTTGATCTGAAAACTGTAAAAGTATTTATATTTTGTATTAAATAAAAAATAATCTATATGTTTAGAGAATTTTTTTTATTTAGACATGTTTAACGGGCGTCTATACATATATACATTAAAGTTTACAAGAAATAAATACAAAAAATAAATCTCAAAATCATACGATTCTTTTAAGAATGAATAGAAGCTACATTATTTTCATTCTGTTTACCTAACATTTAGCTACTAGTTTTAAAAATGATAAACATAAAACAATATTTGTTAAATAGTTATTTTGCCTCTATTAGTATAATCCACTCGAAGTAAAGTCATTACTAAAACTTACAGAATAATTTTTTAAAGTGTCATCGGTTGATATATTATTACATCTGCTTTCTGCAACAGGAATATTATCATTTCTGATAGAGTTTGAAAATCCTGAAACATTCACTTTTAATTTAAGCGGTCTTCGTTCATTGATTATTGATTGCACATCATAATCTTCGTGAAAATTGTTAGGCTTATTAATAATATTGTTACCATGTACGAATTTTTTGGCACTAATACAAAAATTTTCAACAGGTGGCGTCTTTAATTTAATCTCTTTTTCTGCTTTTAGATAATCTAATAATTTAGTATCTCTACTTCTTGCTGAATACGAAATAGTGGGAGGAATAAGGTAATTGGATGAATTCGAAACTACTTTATTACATTCAAATTTAGGTGAATTAATGGTGCTTTGTTGTTGTATATTACTATATTTATGACAAGATTTTAATTTTGACGATTTTGAAGAAAGCTGTAGTATGGTGCTCTTTCTTCTTCTACTTCTTCTTGATACGTGTGAGGAAGTATCTAAAACTGTGAACCATATTTTATATGATATTCTTATACTTTTTTAAAATAAATTTTTTCTAATTATTAAATAATCCATACACTTCATTGAATAGACACAAGTTTAATATTAGTCTATATAAAAAGTTTGTTGAATTTGGTCGTTTGAGCAAAACAAAACGTCAAAAATATTTCTTGAAATTATAGAAAAATGTTTAAACAAAAAGTTGAGGAAACAATACTTGGTACACAATACTTGGTAACATAAATACACAAATCATTTACTGGATCAAATTTCAATTCACTATAAAATTTAAAGGTGCAGATCATACATATATCAAATAAATACAATTAGAATAAACAAAAAATATGGTGTCTATACAGTGAAATGGAATATTTTGTTCAATCTCAATTTCCTTCTGTGTGTGACAATATTTATTACCTTTATTTTTGGTGGATCCGTGATTATAAATAAAATTAGAGGGTAGAGATCGAACTTTAGAAAGCCCATGAGAAGATTCAGGAGGACTATTATTTTTCCATTGTGATGTCATTATTTCATTATCATCTATTACATTTTGAACTCTAGTTTCTTCAACATTTTCATTCTCACCAACTAAAAGTTCTTCTTGTTCAGCCAATAATTCTCTTTCGAGTTGTGATTCCATGTCAAGCTCGTCCTCCATCTGTAATAATATATAATAAAAAGGACTATTTAAACTGTCAACTACAATCGAATTTGGATAAGTGAAAAACCTCTATAAGAGACGGCATTTGCCTGGTCCCTTCATTTTCCAATGTAAAAACCTCTACAAGTGAGAATTTGTAAGTAACCGACATTTTTTTTTCTATGCTAAACTTATGAAAGTCATTATTTTTCTCAAGTATAGACCTCTATAACTGACAGGAGCTTGTCTCCAACCTCTATTCGACTGTTTATTACATTTAATAAATAACGACTGATAATCAATTTTTAATTAATCTTTAAATTGAATTAAAATTCATTTTTTATCAAACTGAATCAAAATGTTTTACTATTAAGTTTTAATGGTTGTACATATTTGTTTGAAAATATATTTTTTTGCTATTTTTTTAATCATATATTACCTGTTTATGACTTTCTTCTAAATGTTTCATTAGAACTGCGACAACCACATTTACAAGGACAAACTGTGCCATCAGTACAAATATTACAAAAAATATCGGGGCAATAATGTTGCTGACGCAACAATTTTTCACACAATCTTCTGAATCATCACAATTATCCCGTAAAGTGTCTTTCATAATACCATTCCAATTGTCGCCAGTTGCCACTCGAAATAAAGTTAAAAAAGCCATTCCAAAGTTACTAAAATGTGCATGTTCTCCTAAACCTTGACAAGGCATTTCATCACTACATTCTGGAAATTCAATAAATTAATGTAATTAACACACTCAGCAGGTCCCTGGCAAATATAATTTCCGCGAGCCGTTCATCAGCTGGTTGTCGTTTTTCAGGCGTAAGCAGAATAAAACGGGAAACTAACGCAAGTATGAGATAGAAAAGAAGAGACGATATTTCCGTCCTTTTCTTCACAAGCTTGCGCTGTATATCTGTTTCACCTTAACGACTTGCGAGTTTTATGTTATGTGAACTTAAAATTTTCAACTATATTAAGACATAAAATATACCTAATCGTCCAAACAGTTCAACACCAAGTGCTGCGAATATGAAGAACAGTAAGAAAAAGAGTAATCCCAAATTACCAACTTGAGGCAATGCTTGCATAACTGTATCCAGTAGTGCTCGGATACCCTTTGCCATTTTAAGTAGCTTCAAGACTAAAAAAATTAGTTAGTTATACCATTCAGTATTTATTTAGTTGCGCTTAATATATTATTCAAAAATATGTATTATTACCTCTTGCAATACGCAAAACACGCATGACTCGAATTATCGTAGGGTTGATAGGAATTACTTTCGATTCAACTTCTTCTAAAACAATTCCCACTACTGACAATATTACAATGCCCACATCAAGTTGGTTCCATCTGAAATAAAATTTATTCAAAGTCTAAATTTCTTGGTCAAGTCAAGTTTATTTTAACTTTTAGGAAACTTTCGATACTGTGTGCATTTTGAACAAGTTTCATCACTAATCACTAACCTATAATAACTTTATTAATTTAGACTCAGACTTTTAAAAAATTGTTATAATTGACAGATACTCTTGTAAAAGTTCATATAAAAGGTATGAGTAGGTATAAATAATTTTTTATCAATTCTTGCTCTCCAATACTGAATCTGTGAAATTTGACTTATTTTTAGTGGCTCAATTCTTACGATTTCTATCACTGAAATTGTACTTAAATTCAGACGAAAATTATTTTCAAATATTGATATTGATATTTTTTAATTATTGAAATATCAGCCATTTTTCCAATGATTTGAGAAAAATATTGTAAACCAAATTCAAATTGAATAAATTGTAATTCATCTCGAATAAATAGAACTACATAATGTGAGTTTTACTCACAAAATTATAGGGTTTCTTATAGTTACGAACAATATATTTTACTTACTTATCTTTTAAATATAAATGTATTCCAAGAGCTATAAGCTTCATTATTGATTCTAATATAAAAACAGCTGTGAAGAAATAGTTGAAAATTTTTAAAGCATATGTTAGTGCTTTTGGCATCATGTAAAATTCTAATGCCATTGTAACAACATTTAGTCCAATTACGGCCGCAATTGCCAAATCAAAATATTTTGATGTCACAACGTTATGGATGAATAATCGTAGCTTTGAATAATTATTATAGTAAGGAGGCTCGTGTAATCCTGAAAATAAAAAAGCCAGTAAACCACTTCATTGACATTAAATGAAAAAGAATCAGTAGTTTGATTATCCTGTTTAAACCTTCGATTTTTCGATCAAATAAAACTAATGCTATACTTTTGAACGTCCAACAAAAAATAGTTTTTGATAAGTAAATTAAATATTTTTAAAAGAAATATACTTCTTCTCTTTTTCTCCATTTGTAAAGCGCGTTTAGCAGCTCTTCGAACTCTTTCTTCTTTCTCTTGTTCTTCGCGACATCTGTGAAAATTTTCAACGACTACTCCTACAAACATGTTTAGAACGAAGAATCCAACTAATAAGATAAATGAAATGAAATAAAGCAATCTCCATTCCGAGTAGTTTTCAATTGGCTGAAATAAATACATTAATATAAATATATATATATATATATATATATATTAACACAGTGTTACAAAAAGTTTTAAAAAACAAGAAACTTTTAATGGGACCTACAAAGTTTTAATTTTCGTTGTTCCAATTAAATGTTTACGGAAATTTCAATTTAAATTTCAAGATTACAGAAGACAGTCGAGTGTTAAAGACTCTTAACTTATTTTTAATATGATTTTTCTGTATTGACTTTGTAAATTTTTAACATTAATGTATCTGTGAGAAAATTGTTATAAAAAATGTTTCGCTTCAAGTCAAATAGCGACAAATACAACTTTTAAATATTGCTTTACTTTCAGATTAAGAAGTTATGTTTAAAGTCCTAAAATTGACTGATTCAATTTAAATGCCAACTCTAATCTCCAAAATCCGTCACTTTTGTTTTTGTGTGTGTTGGCGCGATTTTTTTGAGTATTAAATAAATACATATATCATACCTGTTGGTCGACACCTACGGCATCCAAACCTGTGTACATAATATTCACCCATCCATCTCGTGATGACAGTACAAATAAAGACATCAAGGCTTTTCCAAGATCGTCAAAGTTATATTTTCTGTTCAACCAAATATTTCGTTTGTCTGATAAACAATCGGTTTTGTTGCGTACATTATTAATATCAGGTCCTTCACAGTAATAAAATGCACCTTTAAACAACTGAACCCCTAAAATACCAAAAATTACAAAAAATGTACAGCAAATTAGTACAATGTTTCCAATGGGTCTTAAAGATGAAAGAAGAGTTTGAACGACGAGTTTTAAACCTGGTGCTCTATTTATAACTCTTAACGGCCTCAGTGAGCGCAAAAGTCTAAATACCTGTAACAATATTATATGATTTTATTTAGATAAAAAAATATGTTTTTAGATTTATCTTACATGAAAAATTATGCTCAACTTACTCTTAGAATGGCAAAAATTTTCGGACTGCTTGCAGATATAAGTGACATTAATAAGTCGGTTATTGAAATTATAACAAGTGATCCATCCATTATATTCCATCCAGAAGTAAAATAAGCAGATGGCCCGTAAAGCATACCTGTTGCAATGACCTACAAAACAGAACATGATATGATATAATATAACATGATAAACAAATGACAACAGGACATTTTGATATCGCAGTTAAAGAGAAGCAGAATGTGTTCGACATTTTGATTAATAAGGATTAACATTGTTTTTAATTAAAGACGTTAATCGACTTTTGTAACTGTTTGTCGAAGTGCGTAAGGCCAATAGGGCAGGAGTATAAACAATAAAAAAAAAATAGAGATGAATTTTATTTTTAAAAAAACTCTTTTTTTATTTTTCGTTTTTAAAAACGTTGCGGACTTCAACTACGTAAACTTTATAGTTTTGTAGAAAAAATGTCGTAAAAGCATGTGAAATTAGTAACTAGGTTTAAGTGGATTTCTCTTTCTACACGGAGAGAGAATATATATTAAATTTTGTAAAAATATTTTCAAATTGGGGAAAAAGTGCAACAAAGCGAAATTTTGATATTGAAAATTCTAAACTTTAAAAATAGTTTTGTGAAATTTATTAAAGTTATATTAGAATTTAATTAATATTCTTGATATTTGATATAAGTATACTAAATTTCACATAAGTTTTTTTAAAGTTTAGTATTTTTTATATCAAAATTTCGCTTTGTCGCACTTTTTCCCCATTTTGAAAATATTTTTACAAAATTTAATATATATTTTCTCTCCGTGTAATATATACAAGATTGTGTTTTAAATCTTGAAGAAGATATCAACCCTATGTATTTTAGATTTTTTTAATAATGTTGCTAGTCTAAATAAATAATTAAGTTAATTCTAAATGTATATTGTATAACAAAGTTTTAGCTTATTACTTATTTTAGCTGTTTTTTATAAGTTTATATACCTTGATTAACATTTCCATTGCAAAAACTGCTGTAAATATGTAATTGGCACTAGAGAGAAAAATTCTTTCACAGCTATCAGGTGGTATATTTGGTCTTTCCATTGCCAAAGTTATGCAGTTTAATCCAATAAAGAGTAAAACTACGTTATCAAACCACTTTTGATCAACAAGCCACTTACACAGTATTCTTAATCTGAAATTTAATCTACTGTAAATTTGCAAATCAACTTGAACACTGTTAATAAAAAACGAAACTAAACCTGTTAATAAAGAATTATTGTGTTCTTCTTATTAAAGAATAAATGTGAGATCCTTTTTACATAAAAGAACCATAATAAAACTGAGTTATTGAAAAGCGTTGCAGATTATTTTAATCTATTCTGTCGTTATTTTAACACCTTACAATTTACTGTGACTATTGTGTATTGAACACACCTTTTACTTTCTCAAAGAAAATTAACTAATTTTACATGATGAAAAATTTGTTGCAAAAAAAATAAAATTGCTTCTCACTTAAAAAAATATATTCAAATAAAAACAGATTTAAAATCTACAAAATAATTATAAATAATAATTGTATACAATTTCAATTTCTAAGAAATAGGTTATTTACTTGTGTTCACTCGAAAAAATATATAATGAAAACTCATCTCTTCCTTTTAAACAATTTCGTGAGTTTAACGACATCAACATTTTTCGAAGCTTCTTCATATTTGAACTATTATTCTTCTGAGCAGTTGCGTAAAAAAGATCTTCTGTTTGCGCATTATGTTGGTTTTTAATTGTTGATGCACAATTTTTGCCTGGTGATGATGCCTTTATAGGCACATCGTTAGGAATGCATGCTGTCCCATGATCTTGATGAGTAAACGTTCTTTTTGTTTTCATAGTCTCATATGATTTTTGTGAATCTTTTATAGAAAATGTGTTAGCCCAATGACACTAAAATCACAACAAATACCAAATATGTTCTGTAATGCAGTTCAACTATAATAGTATTTAAATTTAAATCAGGATGCATGCTTTTTATGTATATTTAAATAAGCCAATTTTTTTATTTCAATATAGAAAATTTGACAATATAAAATAATAATATAAAATAAAATTGAAAACTTTTGCTTTACAACAACCGTTCCGGTGTAATGATAACGATAAAGGAATTTATACTCAGAATGTGAATATTACCTGTTTCGAAAAGGCAAAACACTGAGACTGTGAAGAGCAGTGACTACTGCTTTCATTGATATGCAAATTTGAGCTTTCATTATTGGATAATAATTTTACTGCTCGATTATTTGGAACATAAATAAAAGTGTCATTTCCTGGAGAATCAGCTACACATCCTTTCGTTGATGGAAGCGATGTTGGATATATTCTATTAAACGATATAAATATTTATTACTTGTAAATGAAATAAATAGTATTATTGCTCAAAAATAGGAGCGCTTAAAGTAATTAAGGTTTTCTAAAATATAGCTACTTACTTAGTTGAATCCGTATCTTTCTTGGAAGATTTCATAACATTGGCCATCAAATTATGTTTTAATGTCCAGTCGGTAGTATTGTACGCTTTATTTTCAACTTCATTTGTTTGATTTATTCCTTGCTTCTGAAATGAGTATACAAATGAAAATATTACTTTTTTAATACTCTAGTGCCATAAATGTATAATTATTTTAGAGCTTAAGCTCAACTTGATGTATACCGAGTACTCAAATATTTCAAAATTGTTCTAGCTTTTTATACAAGTGGACCTTTATCAGTTTTACAGACAGAAATGTCAACGTAAACTTTACAAATATGTTAAGTAAGAGTTTTGAATGTTAATAAAATATCGTATTAAACCATACTTGACCATCATTATATTATATAGTATATTCAACAAGAAATGTATTGGTTTCGTACTTACCAAACATTTGTCAATTGAAGAAAATGACAATCTTTTATTATAGATATCTCTGGAGATTAAATCTTTATATGAAGTATCGAAAGTTGTATTTGGAGAATCTTGTGGTGTAGGCGCAGTATGAGTAATTATAGGTGGTGACGGTCTAGATGTCAAAATACTACTGCCATTTTTATTATATTTTACACTAGTTAATTGTTTCCGTATGTTAATATAATTTTCATGTTCGCAATTTTCTCTCATTTTCCTGAAATCTTGCTTACTATCCTGAAATGACAATATGTCGACATTGAAATAACTTAAATACCATGTGCGTGTTCATAATAGAGAAGTTTTGAACTCATGTACATCAACATCTCCACAATAATCAGGTACATGTTCTTTGACACAAAATTTTCTTTTAATGAAATTTAGTGGAAACAAGAAACTTATAATCATCAGTTTTTTACTATTTATTACCCTTGGACAGATAAATGAATAAGTATGTACATAAAATTGAATTATGTAATAGAACCCAGGTTATATCACAGAGGGTAAAGTGGAGAAAGTAACACATACATAATATTTATGTATACTCAAAAAATGGATATATTGACAGGTTTATTAATAGTTAATAAGGACTATGTATATAATAAAAAAATAATAAATACTTAATGATTAAGTGTATAAGAAAAAATTTTCTTCACCTGAGTGTAAGTGTCACTATCTGTAAAGGAGTGAAAAGCAGATATCCTGGATAACCCTTCATCACTACCGAATGTACATTCCTGTGCAGCAAGTCTTGCTAACTCCCGTTGTTCCCTCTCTCGTCTTTCATTTCTCTTAAAAATATAACAATGACTATGAACAATTATGTATAGGAGTATAGAAATAATCACATAATATGCTATGTGACAAAATAACATATATAGTAAGGTGCAGATTTATTCATTATACATAATTTAAGTAATTAAGATAATAATTTAAGTCCATTATTGCTTGCCAATAATAAAACTAAAGAAAACCATTGGATCTCAATATATTGGTCCGATTAGTGTGTCAATGCTTAAGTATTGTGTAATAATCTTGTCAATAATTCATTAATTAGTGCGAAATGGATAATTGTTATTTTACCTCCGAAGAAAATCCTTCTACCAGAATGGCTACTAATAAATTGAATAAAACATAATTTCCAAATGTCATTAAAGCTACGAAGTATAGAGCAGCCCAATGAGAAGTTTTTTGCATTCCATTAAAAAGAACAACATTCCAATCTTCTTGAGTTAGAATCTGGAATGGAAATATTGTATAATTATATTAATTTACCTTCACGTGAATCTTGTTTAATTACCGTTCCAACCATATGCAATAAAAAAATTTATGAGATATTATTAACTATATTCCCTATTTAAGTATTACGAGTAAAAAATAATAAAAGAAACCACTTTTTTACTTAGTCTGACCAACTTTACATACTCATTTTAACTAGGTATGTTACAGAAATAACCACAGAAAGTAGTAGATCTTACTACCTAAAATAGTTCCATATAGACTTCAACGACAGTTTAAATGTAATATTAAATGCAGTTAAATTATTTTTCATATAATTTTTTGTTATTGAGTTCTAGAAGAAGAGTACCAATTGTGAGAAGTTGTAAATGCAACTACTTTAATTAAAAATATGTTCAGCGATAGATTTTCAAATACAAAATTTATTACTATTATTATTATTATTATTATTATTATTATTACTTGAAAAACTGTTACAAGAGCCCAAACTATATCGTTGAAATGTTTTCGGTCACATTGACACATTGGATGACGGGCTACGACTTCAGCACAAGTACAAGGTCTAGTGCGATCTATCCACATGCAAAATTTTCCTCCAAAAAGATACATACCTAAAATGCTTAAATGTTTTGTCTCTATAAGTCATCATTTACATTATTTTTCAAGTCAGAATTATAAAAGTTTTAGGGGGTATTTTCAAATATATAATTTCAGTCCTTACCTAAATATAAAAATGAAAAGTACCAATAATGAGAAGAAAACTGCAACATTATCCATTGTTCGTAACATTACAAATAGTTGACGACGTAAGTTAGGCATAAAACGAACAAGTTTTAGAATTCTTAATAGTCGAAAAGTCCTAAGAACACTGAGCCCTGAACTACCACCTCGTTCTTCGACAAAAGCTTGACATAATTCTACAACGCTGTAAAGTATATTAGACTTAATATTCTTTTACTTATTCGTGAATCCGAATTATTCTGCGGTACAAAATTAAAAAGTTAATAACTGACAATTGCTTTTAGATTGTTTTTTCCCGTAGACGACAATGTATATCATGTGTGTCCGCGATAATTAGGACATAAGATATTTCTTTCGTTTATAAAATTCAAAAAAGTTTAATTTTTCTTGTTTTAATAGATTGCTTTTATAAACACAAGTAGCAAGTAATATTACTGTAATAGTACCCGACAATATCCTGTGGATATAGTATCCTTAATAGGACTCTGTATAAAATCATTGAAAAAATCTTTTTGATATGTCTCTTATAGAAATTGAAACAGGCTAGGCGTCTGTAAAGATTATAGCTGCCAGGATTCTTTGTAGGATCATACATACATTGAAGAATTTAGATACGTTAGAATTATCAGGAATATAAATACAAAGAAATAGTTCTTTTACTACATTATAAATAAGTAAATGATTTACCTTAAGATAACAACAATACCATCGAAAACGTTAAATCCATTACTTATATATCCAAATGGCCCTTCCGCTATAATTTTTAGCAACATTTCTGCAGCAAATACTGCAGAAAAAGCAATATTACTTATTTCAACAAGAACAGTTAATTCTTCAGGCTGTAATAAAATTGAAATGTCATTAAAATAGTGTAAAGTACAATTTATTATTATGTAATTTAATTACTCAAAGACAAATGAATATTTATTGCATGGAAAAAATTTTCCATGATAAAATCTTAATCTTACTTGATTGTGGTATTCAATACCCATACTGAGTGTATTGATGAGAATAGCTAAAAGAATTCCCTGCTGAAATATT
Source organism: Leptopilina drosophilae (assembly GCA_032873175.1). NCBI lineage: Eukaryota > Metazoa > Arthropoda > Insecta > Hymenoptera > Figitidae > Leptopilina > Leptopilina drosophilae. The sequence continues at coordinate 8,166,901 of CM065481.1, forward strand.
TTATTATCGACAAATCTTTTAATCCACTGACGCAAATAACAGAAAATGTAAATACATCCGTTACCAATAACTTTAAGTATGTGTCCAGCAGGTAATATTTGACACTTTAAATTTCGATTGGGCCATTGTTGTTCTCGTGAAGCATAACAGCACGAGCAGTTATTCACCTCATTAAACCATTGTGAATCATTAATTATTTGACTTTTTTTTATACCTAAAAATAAACAATAAGCTAACAAATATGCGTCTGCAAAGATGCATGCGATGTGTGAAAATACTAATTTATAAGGCTCAATTTCTATAAAGAAATGAATGTTTTTCAAGACAAAAATGTGCAACTTTGATAATTAGATGATAAATTCAATCTTATTTTCAGTATACACATTATTTTAATATAAAACAAATGTTAATTATAATAAGTTGCAAGCTTACCATTTTTAAATGTATTTAAAAATGAATCGAGTGCCAACTGTCCAGTAGGTAAAGCAGCACTGAATGCTCCACTTAGTGCAAGTAACTCTTGACAAGACATCGCCTCTCTTCGTTTTATTACGGTCTTTGAAATTAATAACAAATGAATTTAATTTAATCATGTTAGTTAAATATTATTTACATTTTTAGTGAGGTTCTTTCGAAAATATAAATAACAGAAAGTTTTTGATGAAACTTGATATACTGCGATACACATTGACTTAAATTAGATGTAATTGGATTTTTATAGAGCTACGGTAGTTATGGCAAAATATTATATTCAATCTCATAATATGAGAAAATTAACAGCCAGTTATTACACTAATTTATTTAAGTAATATATTTATTATTAATTAATTATTCATGATGTACCTGTAAATTTTTAGAAAGTGGTATTAACCACACATGTCCATCACTTGTTTGTGTCATCTTTTCATTACAACAAACATTGCTGTCTGTTAGAGCAACGGAGCCTGGTAATGTATGAACACTTCCTCCATGAAGTAAAATTACATCACTAAACATTACACTGCTTCTTCTTCGAAAATTGGCACTAGGAGGACTCAGTAAACTATTATTTATCTGTAATATAATTTGAACTGTTAGAATTTAATTGCTTTTTAGAACAATTACAATTTAACAAAAATTACAAGTTGTTAATTATTGTTGTTAATACTTCAACCACCAATTATTATTATTATTATGAAATTTTAAAAACAATTGTAAAGGGGGAAGCGTGTTGAAGACTTTGGGTAAGTATGCACAATCAATTTTCTAAAAAATCGTAATTAATTCATTTACTAATATTTATTAATCAATAATTCGAAAACAAAAAAAACGTCATTTTTTGGTTTCATACATTCAAAGTACACATCTCGAAAATAAAATTAAACTAAACTTCCGAAGGCATCTGATCAATATTAAATCGATCTAACAACTTGTAATTTTTAAAATTTGTACACTTGAGAAAATATGCCCCATGTACATTATATTTTTAATGGCCTAAAAATTGTCAGGCTAGTAGACATCCAGCAAGTTATTCGTCTACTGGCCTATCCTTTGGTCTATTGGCCGACTATTAGCAAATGTATAGACTAGGTTTTTAGCTAATGGCCTGATTTTTCTATAGTTTTAAAACATATATATATATATATATATATATATATATATATATATATATATATATATTTAAATGATTAGTTCAAGTCTAAAATTAATAAACACTCTTTATTGATTCTTCAAACCGTAAAAGCAATACCTGAGTTGTACTGTTGACTGATTCACTGCAATTGGAAATTGAATGCAGTCGATAAATACCAGTACGTTGGTACATTATAGCGGAGTGCTCAATTTCAGATATTTCTGGGCTTGCATGAGGTGCTATAAATGGTTTCCCATTTTGCTCTTTATTTTCCAAAACAGTTATAAGTTTTGATGTTGCTCCACAAAAGATATTGCTACCTTCAAGTTGGAATATACTTATTAGATAATAATTATATTGCACTGAGAAGTAGACTACATTTATAATATAGAAAATTTATAATCGAAGTGACTTTAAAAAATAAAGTGTACAATTTTAATTTTTTAAATTATACATACTATGTAATTTTTTTATTCCACTTTCAGTTGCTTGACAATGTTCAAGTTTATCCTTTAACAAAATTTCATCATGCTTTTGTTGTTTACTGTACAAATACAATCGATATCGTTTCATTAATCTTCTTTTTCCCCGTCTCCAAAGATGTGCAATATATCTGTTAATTTATTAAATTATTGTAATATTTTTAATTAAGAAAGTTACTAATTTACTGTTTTATGTTTTTACAGTGTACAAAAATAAATAAATTTATTTACAATTATGATGCATCATTGCTAAATTGAAGAAATTCAAGTTCATATCTTACTTTACGATTTCGGCATAACATGTAGTTGGTTCAGATACATTCGTAGATGATGCAAGAGTGCTGGTTGATTGAAAGCGTGCTCTTTCTAATCTCATTCTTTCCATTTCTCGCTTCTTAGTTTCAGAGAATTGTGTAGCAATAACGACTAAACACAAATTAATCATAAAGAAAGAACCAATCTGTAAAAAAACATTAAATATTTTTAGTGACGGTACAATTTCTAATCTTTAAATAATAAATACTTTCAATATTCAAAGCAGTATACATGAGATTAGGGTATTGGGAGTCACACTTTTTTCAATCTCAATATTTTACAAAAAAATTTTTAAAAAAATTTTTTTTCGTGTAGCAGAAGGTATATTGTATAACCTAACATACTATATCATGATTAGTTTAATAAAATTATCAAGTAATTACAAGAAACTTGAGTTTCATTAAAGAAATGCACTTTTATTGTTTTTAAAAAGACTGGGGAATTCTAAGTCACCACTTGAATTAAGTTCAAAATCAAAAATAAAGATAATAATAATACGAACCACTATAAGAAGGACAAAATAAATCCAGTCCCAGAAAGAATGAGCATCTTGCACATAATACATTATATCTGTCCATCCCTCTAAACTGATTACCTGTCAACAGAATAGTTTAGAAAAAATAATTGATAACTTTTATCTTTAATGTTGAATGTAATTTAAGGAGAATCAATATAAAAAATGCAATCAATAGATTTTGTCCAAATTTTGAAAATGACTTGAGTCTAAATACCTGATTCGGTCGGAATTACAAAATTATTATTGATTTAAAAAAAAACCCTATTTTGATGCAAAATATGCGTTAAATATGCGTCAAGAATATGCGCCAACTTAAATTAAGTGGAAATATTCATACAATAAGAATAATATTCTTATTGTAAGAATGTTTCCTACTATTTTTTTTTCAATATGTGCCCAGTATATATTCTTAAATTGAGAATAAATTTTTTTCAGTGTACACTTTAAGGAAGCATTTAAAATTTTTCAATTAAAAAAGTGTTATGAATGAATAGTAGAAAAATAATTTTAGGTAATTAATTGAAATGAACTTAATGTAAGCTTAATCCATATATACACACACATAAGGGAAAAAATCTACTACATTCCTTCATACAAAAGTATTATTTGTTTGAATAATTATTATATTTAATTCAAACATATTTCCTGTTTTAGTTTAAACAAAAAATATGATTATAAATTTTAGGTTTGATTCAAACATAGAAGTTAATTATAAAATATTTAAAATCAATCATAACTTATGTTTCACTTGACTATATTATTTCTTTAAATAAGTCAAAGAATAGGTTTCAATTAAACTTGAATATATTTTTGATTGAATAACAAAGATGACAAAGATTGAAACGAAAAATAATGCTTTAAGACTTTAAACTTACGAGAAATATTGCAACCCAGGCTAGTCCAATATTATCAAATGATATTGTGCCTTGAAAAGGATTGTTTCCTTGTCCCTTACATTCAGTATAATAATAATTCCAATTAACACAATTATTATCATTAATGAAGGTTATATTACTATTTACTAAAGCTGTATGATTACATTCGATATTATCTGTAAAAGTTTATTTCTTTAATGTCTTGGTTGAAAATGTAAAATACATAATTATATTCCTGGTATTCATTAAATCATGAAAAATTGGTATTCATGAAGAAAAAGAATTTGCATTTATCTTACTATTTGTTTTAGTTTGATTTAAATTTACCGAATTTTAATGAAGGTAAATTATGACAACTATGCATTCCATTATCCTCAGGTTTAGAGCAAATGTAATCTTGTCCTTGATATTCAAAGTATTTTCTTAACCAGCTAAAATAAATTAAAAAGAAAATGAAAAACAAGTACATAACATCATCATAAAAGTAAAGTTAATAGGGAAAAATTTTTTATTTAATATTGTATCTCAAAATACAAAAATTAGCTTTGTTTAGTTGTATAATTAAAGTGTTATACATATAAGTAATGTAGTGATCCAAAAATTCAAGAATTAAATATTTATAAATTCATATTTTTTCGATTAATGGAAGAAGAAAAATAATCTTTAAAATATTAATTTACAAAAATAATAATGTAAGGAAAAAAGTTTCATCTTTAATTAGATATTTATACATTTTTTGGGTGAAATCAACCTGCATAATAATGAACAATAAATAATATAAGTTACATACTCTGGATATCTCACAGTCGGTATAGCTTTTAGAAAACAACGTTGTCGTAATATTCCTTCCCAAAGTTGAACTCCAACTATACCAAAGATAAAGAAAACAAAAAAGCAGAGTAATAAAACATTTCCAAGCATTGGCAGTGTATCCAATAACAGCATTACTAGAATCCTCATACCTTAAACAAATATTGTTTTTTAATATATTAATTTGTTAATCAAAATGCATCAAGTATCGTTTATTAAATCTATTTTTCTAAATTATTTACTGCAATAAAATTAAAAACTTTTATTTACATTAATATATACTGAAGCAAAATTCTATTAAGAGACAACACCACTCTACTCTCTTAATTGGAATCAGTTAAAAATCATGGTTTTAACTGACAATCAGTGACTGACTGTTTGCTTCTGAATTAGTTAAAAACAACTGATTTTCAGTTAAAAAAATAACTGATTTTCAGTTAAAAAATAACTGATTTACAATAAAAAAATAACTGAAAAATTAGTTAAACTTGACTAATTGAATCAGTCAAAAAAAATTTACTGAAACATCAGTTATTTTTAACTGACAATCAGTTATTTTTAACTAATTGTCAGTAGAAATATTACTATTTAAATTAGTGACTGACTTTTTGCTTTTAAATCAGTTATTTTTAACTGATTCAAATTAGAGAGTAGAGGCAGAAATAGAGATGAATTTTTGATGATTTGAAGGGTTTATTAAATACATATTGAAGTGTAAAACAAAATTTTCTATTTAAAATTTCATGCCAAAATGGCGGCAACAAATTTCATAGTATATAAATCGACTATTTTTTTAACAAAACGACCTGAAAGGTTTCTTGAAAATTGTATATTACGTACGTTCCACTATACTACTAATTCAATTACTAGTAGTTGGGAAATTGCTATTTAATTAATAGATTTATATCAATTCCTTGAGGTCTTTTGCCATTTTTCAATTAGTAATTCTAATTATTTAAATTAAGACAGCACTTTAAAAGTATTAAATAAATTTATCCAATTTTACACTTACTTGGTATTCTATTAATCGCTCGAAGCGGTCGCAAGACTCTAATAGTACGAATTGCAGATAAATTCATATTTTCCACATTTAAACAATATTCCAATATTCTGGAAAAATAAAAGTTTTGCTAGTCAATGACCTTGGGAATAAGAATTTTTAAACATACGTGCGAAAATTTTTATTTTTTCCTAAATCTTAATTTTTCTATTCGTAAGCAGCTTTTGTTTTCAGAGAAAAACTTATTCGAGAATGATAGTTTATTAATTTTACATCATCAAATAAATTTTATAAATAAATTATTCTTTACCAAGACACGCGCATAAAGGACATATCATTTCTTACAGCTATGAAGGGGGGTCTCACTGAAAAAGTCTGCAAACTCAAAATGAATCAGAAAATTGGACACATTATGAGTTGCAACAAAAATGAACCTCATAAATGGCGCCACGTTCTATGTCATTTAACATAGACTCATTATGAGTTGCAACAAAAATGAGTCCAATTTTTTTCTGTGTGAGAATAATATGTTTTTTCTGATGAGCTGACGTCACTGGCAGGGAGGACAAAAAGTAAATTTTTCTCCCACGTCTATACTTTCGGTATGTGTCTGTTGGAAATGATAATATGTGCAACTCGAGAAAAAAATGATTTCTAACTCCTGTTTGATAGTTCTCGGCATAAATAAACTATTTTCTCTCTATAGTTGCACAATATATACTATTATATACATTTTTGCTTTTTGCTTTTTTTTAACCACTATAATATTTGAAATCGTAATTTTTGACCTCATCTGCACGTTCTACGACCTATAGTACTGTCTAGAAAGGTCATTTAAAAATTATCCAAACGCTTATATTTTGTTCGGGAACGCGAACAGACAGACAATTAAAAAATGTAGTATATGAACATGTTGTTGCCTCAATACACACCCAGCGGCCACAATAAAGAAGTCCAGTCTATTCCAAGAATCTGCAAGATATGACCCTTTACCATATAAACCCATTGCTACCATTTTTATTGTCATCTCCAATGAAAAGAAAGCAAAGATAATATCATCAAACATCTGAAAGAATTCAAACATATATTACAAAAAGTTTACTCCGATTACCCGCATAAACAGTATGTAACAGTACAATATAGTAGCCAGCATGTTACTGTAATGTTACTATAATATTAAAATATCCATCTCAAGATAATATTGCAAGTGTAATATTACCTGGTCATTTCTTAACCGACTTACAAGAAATAAAGAGTAATTACCTGTAAAATTTTACATCGATTTGTCTCACATTGATCATCGACGCATGGCTGATACATTCCAAGTGTGAGGCAATTTAAAAGTATTATCATTATGCTCACTCTTTCAAACCATGTGAAATGAAATTAAGAAAAATATTTGCATTGTACATATATTATAATATTATATTTAATATATATTTGATGAATATACTTCTTAACTTTTATAATTTCAACATTCTTATAAATGCCATTTATAAATAATAAAATAATAATAAATTGAACATCAATTCTCAATGGGAATTTAACCATTGGCTTATTAATGGGCCAATATTGGAAGCCAGCATTTTACAAATATCAGCACATAGCAAAAATTCTTCAAAAATAAAATAAAATACTAAGAAAAAATTTTAGTCTGAAAAACGACAAGTAATTAAATTAATTGTTTTTAACTCTATTAAAATAATGTGACAAAAATCAGACAAAGATAATATATACTCTTGTTAACATTTGTTGTACCAGTTCTTTATAATAAAAAATCATGCATTCTTAAATTTAAAATCAAATATTACACTTGTCTAATTTCAATTTATTAATTCAATTACTTATTCTTCTGTAGACTAGTAATTTTAATATAATTTTTTTTAAGTTTTTTTATGTTGACAGCCAATAGTGATTCAATATTGACTGCCAATGCTTGGCAAAAAGTCGTGATCTTCCCAAGACTCTATAGCAATAATAGTCCAATATTGGTTGCCAATGTTTGACCATAAAAAAACTGTTGACAGTCAATATTAGTCAATTATTTAGCCGCAATTGTGACCATTGGTAATTTCCGATTAGGTTATAATTCAATCATATAATAAATCAAATAAAATGTAATTCGTGCGTATATAAATATCCACAGAAATTATAATTTCAAGTAAATTTTTCTGTTAAATATTATTTCGAAATAATAAATTTCAGAAGTCTGATATCATTGGAATAAACTATTACAAAAGTGCAAAAAATTGTCTTCTCTAGATGCTAACTGTAATCATTGATTATAACGCTCATTTTAGCTCGAAATGTTTTTAACCTACCTTATAGTTACTATTAGCAATTTAGTTGTTTCTAAGTGAAGAATATATATAATCAAAGAATAGAAAATTGAAAATGTGTAACACAATTTTTTGTACTATATAATTAAATTATAACATTTGTATATTAAATAAAAAGGATATGGATTAGTAATTAATGCAAGACACCAATTACGGGGTTTTGTGTTCTGTCGAAGATAATGCAGAGCTATTGGGGCAAAGCCGGGATAAGGAAGAACGTTTCCTTCTTCATCTTCATCATCATCATCATCATGTTCTTCATCAATATCATCTTCATTGCCCTCATCATCATCTAATTCACTCAACTCTGCCATATCGCTGTCTGAAATTTGTTCTCTACTAATTCCATTCATGTGCATTCTTGTTGCAGAACAGTAACGATAACTATTATAATTACAATTTGTAGACATTTTTGTTTAAGTTTAATCCATTTATGATAACTGCAAACTTCTTAATTGCACTTTTATTATTTTAGTTATGTCGTTAAAGATATTGACACTTTTTTAAAAACAAAACTAATTTCTACATGAAAAAATTTTTGCAATGAGATTTCAAAAGCTAAATTAAGCTTAAGGAAAAGGTACTGTTTAATAAAATGTCACACGCATAAAATAATAGTTGCACTGAAACGCGATGACTAAAAAAACGTCGAACTTGAACTCGTGAATGTGTATAAGCGCATGCGTATATTTTCAGTGATATTAAAACATATGATATAACAATTTTAAACTCACAACATGTAAGCAACAAATATTATAAAATCTTTTCTATTCAATGATTAATCAATGTATAAAAAGAAATTTTTAAGTGTAATTGATATTGTCTCTTGTAAAATGGTTGCCAAAATAATCGTTAAATGTAATGCCGCGACATTTGCCTGGCAGATGTCAGCACTCGCATTTATTTTATGGGATTTTGGGGTGAAATTTAAAATACTTGATGAAATCAAGTTTCACAGAAGGGTCCTCATATACAATTATTTCGCGTCTTTCCAATTTCACTGAAAAAATTAAATTCTAATTTTAAGAAAATCTTCTTAAATATGCGCCAAGAATATTCCCCACTCAAATTAAGTGGGGAATATTCTTGGCGCATATTTAAGAAGATTTTCTTAAAATTAGAATTTAATTTTTTCAGTGTTGTTTTGTAAAGAAGACTGGCCAATTTGTAATGTAGCTCTATTGTTTTATACATAATTCGATTCACTATACAGTGTAGTCCCGTAAGCAACTGTACATTTTTACGGTCATACATTTTATATCTCAGTTTCCTTCTCTCTTTACGCATGAGAGAGAGAGAGAGAGAGAGAGAAGAATCGCCGCGCGCTGAATGCTCTGTTCTTTTCTCCGCGAGAGAGAAATCTGCGATTTTGCATCTTACTTTGTGCGAGAGAGAATATTGCAGGTATCTGAGTTATCACGTTACGATCCCCACAATTTATGTTTCATCATGTAAAAAATTTATTTGTACTATTGAGACATGTAACAAAATCAGAATAAACATTCAACTTATTATCATACTAATACATAATTAAAATGTCCTTTAATAAGTTTCAGTGGGAAAAAAGGTACATGTGTGAGATTGGACCAATAATAGAAAATATATACAAATGAAAAGAAAGCAATGCCAAAAAACACCCAAATTTCAATATTAAATCAATTTAATTTATGAATTTAACATAATGTTTAATATAATGTTTAACTCATTAGTACTACAAAAAAAAAAAAAGCTTTATTCAGGTTGCAACATTTTTAAGTCAATCTCTGATAAAAATTAAACATTTAGAAACAAATAAAATATGATAAATAGTACTTAATTATTTTGAAACAAGTCTTTCTTTTTTTGTGCAGAAATGAGAAAATTAATTTACTTTTTGTGAATGGTGTATATTATATATACGTTCTATTTAAAAGTGTGTTATAAAAGAACGACGAATACAAAACCGTTATAAGCCTTTCGAGTCCAGTCTTGACTTGGTTGCGGTTCAAGAAAGATTCTCCTACAAGAATCTTTATCAATTCAAGAAAACTATTTTTGTAATTATATAAATAAAATTTAGAAGAAAAGCCTGGATTGTTACACAATATAACATTATTTTGTCTCATATATTGTACACTTATTATAGAAAATTATAAAAATGAAAATAATTATTTCCTTTACAATTTTTTTAATTGCTAAGGTATGTAGACAATTTTTCTTTATTTGTAAAAATTTTAAATTTATGGTGTACTTGAATATTTTTAAAATGATTAACAAATTTAATATTTTTTTGGCGAACCATTTTTAATATTTACGTATCTATATTAACAATTTTATTCACAAATAGAAAAATAATAAAATTATATTTTTAGAATTTTAATGTTCAAATATTTAAAAATAAAGGAAAACAAATTTTTTCAGCTAACGTTAGTCAGGACTTTTAACGTTCCGGCATTCGCTAAGCCAAATCTTTCGAATTCTTATCTACCAGCAACAATGCAAGTATATATCATCCCCACCAAAATTCCGATAGATTAATTCCATAAAAATTGCATAGAAGTTTAAAAAATTTTCTCACACTCACAATTCCACACCAAATCGGAAATTATTTTGCTTTTGCATTTCAAATTTTTTTTTAATATTTTTTTTCTTTTAGTGCTTGTTGAAATAAGATACCATGATTTTTTTTTAAATTTTTTTATAAAGCGACTTAAGAGATACAGATTTTTACGTAAATTTTATTTGCTTTTATAATGAAAATTTTTGCTTTCACAAGCAATTTTTTAAATAAAATTTTATTTTTTAAAATGTATGTATCGACCAACATTTTTCAAAATTTTTTGAAAGAAACTAGCACTAAATTAACAGTTTTTAATCCTTGTCTGATTGTGGGCAAACGATGGAATCTATTTAAGTTAAAATTTGTAATGTTTATAAAACAGTAGGTAGCCAAATGCCTAACTTGCTATTTGACCAAATCACACAAATTTTTCACACCACAACTGTTTTCAACTGTTTAACTGTTTAATATTATAGCGAATCATATAAGTACATTATAATAGTCAAATTCATTAATGCATTCCTTTCGCTTGGATAGCATTTTAAAAAAACGTGACACATATACAAAAATGTTGTTAGTTTATAACACTTTTTAAAGATCAAAAAAGGTGGAGTTTTTGAAAAAATTAAATTCCAACGTATTTGGAAAGACGCTAACAAAAGAACCCTTTCAGATGCAAAAAAACATTATTCTATTAATTTGAAAAATTACAACAGGAAAATAAATTTCTTTCTTTAAATATATATATATATATATATATATATATATATATATATATATATATATATATATATATAAGGATTGTTTCAAGAAAAGGATGTCCAGTAAATGCATTCAAGAAACTTATTTTAGTGCAGTGTGAAGAAAAAAAGTTTTATAAATTGTAAACAAAAATTTTAATTAAAATGATTGCTTTTGAGGGAATTTATATGCCGGCATTTTATTATATTATTATGCGTACAATAAGTCCAGTTTAAATTTTCCTTTTTTACTGAAGTTTGTTTATTATTACTTAATATTATAATCATTTTTAAGGTAATATTATATGCCGTTGATCAATTAAAACAGCTGCATTTTGATGGAAGTGAATACAACACTAACATCTTAATATCTTCGAGTCCACATCCTCCTGGACTGACAACATGGCAAATTGTTAGTAAGTTTGGAAATTATATGGAAATGACAACTTCTTCATATGATGCGCTGCCGAATACACAAATGAAAAATAATATGTTTGAAATAACTCCAGATTATACTTTCCAGAAAAACATAAATAAATTGACAGATAAATTTAAAAATCTTGATAATCATAAAAATGATGAAATAAGGTAAAACATGTTATGCAATTTTTGTTTTCTTAAATTTAGACTAATTTTAGAATTAAATAAGCGTAAAGTATATAGATAGGTCCCCTTAATTCGAAAATTTCTTCTAGATTTAATAAATATTAAAACTTTTAATTGTCTATTTGATTTCTCTGCACTAGTAAAATTTATCATTTATACATATGTAAGCAATCAGTATTTAAATCAATCAGAATGAAAATACAAAAGTTCTGCATTTCGCCATAGGCAGACGGGTTATTGTAGATTCTCTTAATTCATTAGAATACTCTCTACAACTTAATCCGGGAAATATGACTCTAATTTCAATCATTTCTAACTGGCTTTTAGTGAAATTCCACTGATTCGGTTTTAGAGAGTATAATTATTATTAAAAATATATAACACGACGATTTACTATGTTCTCTTATTGATTTAAAAAAATGTTGAAATATTTATTTATACGTAATAAATGTACTTGTCTCGAAGAATTTTCTAAATCCGTCAAACTACATTAAAATATAGTTTCGTTAATATTAGAGATCTAAAAAAGGAAACATCTATCTGCACTTCACTCCATTATAAGTGAAAAAAAAATTGTGAAAACTTCCATTTCAATTAACATTAAAATAAAAATAAATATTTACAGAATTGACCTATTAGGAAAGAGAAGTGTATCTTTACAGCAGTTGGCAACTCTTTACGATGCTTTAAACAAAGATGTTAGAGGACAAGGATTTTCCATGTACTCAGGATTCTCAAATGAAGTAATAAATACTTTATCAAATTCTGTTAAAGCTGGTATTGGATTTCAGCTACAAAAAATTTTAGAAAAATCTCTTGAACGAGGTGAATTTACTAGAGATAATACAAAAATCCTAGCAAAAAAAGCTGTAAATGATCTTAGAGATTCTAAAAGCTATCTTAGTACTGATCTTAAAAGACTATTACCTTTGAAATATGTACAATAAGTTTATATTATATATTATAAGAAGAAATAAATTAAAATGAAAAATTTTTTCCATATGATAAATTAAAAATATATTTGAAAACTGTCATTCTTATTTGAAACTTGTTATTAGATTAAGATAAAACAATAGATTGAGTTTAATAAAGTTGACTATAAGATTTGATATTTGTAAAAATTACATATAGTTGGACAACTAAACAGTCAGGTGATTTAATTTTTTTTAAATTTGGCTATCATATTTGGAAGATGGAAAATTTATTTTCTAAACTGTAAAGTAACCTGTATATGAATTATTTACATTTTTATATTATGCTTTTTATATCCATAAATTGTCAACTAGTTGCTTCTAAATAATAAATGATGAATGCCAAAAATTAAAAGACAATAAGCACATGTGTATTTGATTTGTATATTATTTTTCATATATTTTTAAAACTTAAAGACAACCAATGAATATTAAATAAAACGCATTGTACAATAACTATATGTGCAATATGCAAGAAATAGTTGTAATACTCAATTTTTAAAAATCTTCTGTTAGAAGAGTTTAATTGTATGTATATATATATATATACATTAAATTCTTCTTTTTTATTATTAGCATCAATTTCCACATTATTAAGGTTATAATTTATTGTCTATTGCTTTTCATTTCATTTGACTTTTTATCAACTTTTGTTTCTTATAATTATTTTTAAAAAACTTGAAAATTATCCATCATGAAAGAAGAAAATATCTCTTTTCAGGCACCTGAAATAATAAATAGTATTTGATCATACATCATAAAAAGTATATATGTCGTAGCCTTTTTTTTCTAATATTTTTACCAATATGACCTTTTAATAATAGTTATTTATGATACAAGTGCGTAAAGTGAATGATTTTACGAGTGTGACATTTGCAGCACGAGCCGAAGGCGAGTGATGCAAATCACACGAGTTTAATCAACTTTATGCACGAGTGTCATACAACATTTTTTGTAACACTAGAACAACTAAACTTGCAGCACTATTGACAATATTACTGAAAGTTTAGGTGTAGTGGGGGAAGTGTTAAATGAAATTTTCTTGAAGCTAAAATAAAAAAAATGTGATTGTAAATTGTTGTTTTAAAGCTTTATTTCATCATTTCTTATCAAACAGTCACAAGAATGTGTAAAGTAATAATTTTACGCACAGAAAATCACTTTACATACTGGAATTCACTTTACGCACTGCTAGCGGTGTGTAAAGTAACACTTTACACACCGCTATAAAAAGAAGTACTTTACACACTGTTTTCAGTGTGTAAAATTCAATTTTACAGGTTAGTGTTGCAAAATCATTATTGCATTTCATACATTTCGTTACCAGCCTAATAAGACTTGGTTATTTTATAAAATGCTTTCTAATTTTAGGAAAATAGTGTAATTTTACATCATTACACCAAGTGCATAATTAGAATTTGTTTTTCATGAAAAGTCAAACAAATTTTAAGCATATAATGAAAAAAATATTTATTTCACTGTATGGCAGCGCTTCACGAAATGTCAGATTTCACTAAAAGGCTATGACATATATGAGGCATTCCATGTCAAGTGACCCAGGTGTCTTACGGTGTAATGCTTATTTCAATAACTTTTTACTCTTAAACTATTAAACATGAAAATTTGGCAAGGTACATTTTGGAAAGGTTTTTTCATGCTCTTTCGATTGAAAATAGGCATTTAAAAAAAAAATTTTGCTTCAAAAAAATCAAAATTGAAAATAAATTTTAATTTTTTGGAAAAAGGGCAGCTTTTTTTTTTTAAACGAAAGCTGAGGTTTTTTCCTAAAATGACATATAAATGAAAAAGTGGGACAAGAATGTTTAAACATTGAAAAACAGAGGTTTCTACTCACCGGAGCGCTCTAAACTCGGTTTTTACGAGAAAATTCCTTTTTTCAATGTTTAAACATTCTTGTCCCACTTTTTCATTTATATGTCCTTTTAGGAAAAAACCTCAGCTTTCGTTTAAAAAAAAAAAAGATGCCCTTTTTCCAAAAAATTAAAATTTATTTTCAATTTTGATTTTTTTAGGGCAAACATTTTTTTTTTTAAATGCCTATTTTCAATCGAAAGAGCATGAAAAAACCTTTCCAAAATGTACCTTGCCAAATTTTCATGTTTAATAGTTTAAGAGTAAAAAATTATTGAAATAATTTCAAATACCTGACTCGGAATGATCGTTAAATTCAGTGCTTAGTGACTTATGAAAATAGTCTAGAATATTTTATACTTAGTTCCAGTATACTTTTTTTCGGTGTATACTACCGCGGTAGCCATCAGAATTTATTTATGGGTATAATAATTCGAAAAATCACTACCGGGAGATATTTTCGCATGGGAAAATTGGATAAAAATAAAAAAATTGTCTAATATTCCTTGTATTATACTATATATATATAGTTTAGAATAATTTATTTTACACATTACCTGAACAGAATTTACAACATTCTTCAGCTACACTGATCTGTTCGTTTAGTGGGCATGCCAATGATGGACATCTTGTTTCCGTATTTAATCTTTGACAAGTGAAGCTGCCGTCATAGCAATCACACTCAACACACTGCTTTGGTGATACTTTTTCACCATGATCATATATTACGCCATGCAGATAACATTGTTCTAAAAAAATAATAATAATGAAGTAAAACAAGATATTATATGAATCAGTGGTCCAGTACTAATTGGAGCACTTAATTTCATATTATTAATTATGAATAGTATACTTTCTTTGGATACTCTTTCTTTTTCATATTATGAAAGAAATTTATTAAATTCTTACTATAAATTGAATAGTGAAATTACTACATTTAAAAATAAAACGCTAGATGTCATTTGTTGGTAAATTATTTAAAAAAAATACATTCAAATATAAATTTCTATTATTATTATTATTAAGCAATTATAAGCGGGATATTTTATATTAAATTGTAATAAATTGAACAATATTGTGAATAAATAATTATGCAAATAAAAACAGTATATACAATAGCTCTTGCATCTTTTATAAAAAAATTGACTGTATATATACAACAGAGAAGTTTCCAACAGTTTGGTTCATTTCTATATATATATATATATATATATATATATATATATATATATATATAAAAAGTCTTACCATAAACATTCCAAAAGCAAATTACTTAATCATTTGACTTTTTAAGTATACACTGTAAAAAATTTAGGGATTTAACGGAGTCGGGAGTTGAATTTTTCGAGTTAAAAAAAAGTTAACTCCCGTGCGAGTTATTTTTCCATAGGGAGTTGGCATTTGTGTGTTAAATTTTAACCCTCTTTGTTTAAAACTCCCCAATGGGTGCGACTTTTATAGAATCCTCTAAATCCTTTTTTACAGTATATTAATAAAGTATGTCTAATTTGAAAAATGCTGATTGCAATTTACTTATAAATTTTCTAATTTTTTCTAATTTTTTAACAACTGAAAGGAAGGTTATTTTCCATCTTTTCTGGAAAGAATATAAATACACTCCAGCGCCGGTTAATCCTATAACAAATAAATTCTTAAAAAAATTGTTTTTAATTCCTTTTTAAAAATTTCTTAATCTAATCAAAAGTTGAATAATATTTTTTCACGTTTTTTATGCGACTTGTAGAAGTCCAGAAATTCTTTGGTTGAGAATGAACTGTCAACAGACATGTTTAAAAACTACGATAAGAAGCGAAGAACAATAATATAATGTATTGCAATTATATGAATGAGAAGTGCTACAAATTTCAAGTTGATAAAGTTTTTCTTGATCGAAAAATCCACTACAATGATAGACAAATTAGGTTTAGTAAGATGAATCAACATTGATTATAATAATGTAACGTTATTTGTATAACAATAGCAGGATGAATAGTTTACCAAATAACAAAAATCGCATAGTCGAGTTAAACTGACTATGGCGATAAAAGAAGTAATTTTACTTTCCTGTCTGAATTCGGAGTTAAGGAAACACACGCATGTACTTAAAGGAGAATTCATTTACGGAATATCTGCTAAAAATAATAAGTTGATGATTCTTAAACGAAATGGGAAAAATTAGAACTCACCCTTATTCTTTTCCATTAAATAATGAGGACGCTTGGTAATCCGATGAATCATGATCTTTAGACCAACAGCAACATATAATAAGAAACATCATACAGGACGAATTATTTTCTTGTATACAAATATTATCAAACGACAAATTCTTCATGTAGGACGATAATCTCGTACTATATATCCCTTCAGACAGGAAACTGTCAACTGAAACAAGTAAAGGTCTGATTAACGAAAGCAGGATAAGATTTGATGATTAATAGAAAGTGAGACACAATTCCAACAACTTAAAGAACACGATTTTTAAAATTTTACTCTGATCTTTCATTTTTATGTTAATACTTTCCTTGAATTATAACCATTAGGGGAAATTACATCGACACTGCGAGGGTTGGAATACTCGCTTATTTTGAACGATCTCTAAATGAATGCTGTGAAAACTACATAAAGTTGTTTGCTTTTTGATCTATATAAGTTCCATAACTTTATTATTATAGGGAATAATGAATTTTTAGATGAAATTGTAAAACTGCATTGAAAACACCACAATAAATCTACAACACCACGGAGTTATATTGAAGCAGAAGGGAATTGGAAAATTTTCTATATTTCATTTAGAAAGAGTTTATAAATTATTATTTATTAGAATTAAAATTAAATTGCCAACGATGCGATTATAAATTAATCATGAAGATTCTCAAAGATGATGTTATTACGCCATTATAAAATCTATCACACACACACACACACACACACACATATATATATATATATATATATAATCAACGAAGTTTTTAGTGGAATATCATCCCTATACTATTCAGTAAATAAAACGTATCAACGTAATATTTAAGTAATTATTAAGCAATTATTCAAGTGTTTAATCAAAAAATTAACAATAATATCTATTGTTTATAAATAAAATTTTCTTCTTAAACTTGCAGCAATATTGTGAATGTTGTTGTAAGTTTATATACTTTGGGGGTAATGATTAAAATCAGTTTGTTAAATAAAAATTATTAGACTAATCTTACTATAAAAAACGTAGTGAGTATACAACAATACAGTTATTTGTCAAAACAAAGATTTTTAGGATATACTATTGTGAAAACTACACATTAAATGAGGAGTACTGCGACAGTTAAAGGAATATGAGGTTATTGACTATTTTTGACATTCTGAACCGCAATAATTCTTATGGAACTGCTTTGGGAAAAATGTTCAAGTTATATAGCCGCAATAAGAGAGTCTGTATGTTTAATATCGGATGCATCAGTCCTCGTATTGTACTCTCCTATTAAGTAAAAATGAACAATTTCTACATTTATACAAACTTTTATTAAATTATGTCAAAAATCTATAAAACTTTTCAACAACAACAACAACAACAACAACAACAATATTTTTAATATAATCAGTAGAAAATTATACAGAAATTAATTCTCATGTAATTCTATCAATCAAACTATTTTCAATGATCATACAGAAAGTGTATAAATATTCTACTCGACGAAAATTGATTTCACTCAAGAAAATATTCTTTTTCAAACACGCAGTTACAGTATATAGTACATGTTACAAATTCCTATATAAAATCTTGTATGCTTTGACACATAAAAATTAATGTGAGTCCGCCTCTTCTTATATTGCAGTAAACTGCAATTTTTCAGTAAGTTTGTTGCAAGCTTACATATATTTTAAGTTTGGAAAGTTTAAAAGTAAAATGAATATTGTGATAAGCTTATACGCACGAACAGCAGCTATATATACACTTGGGAAAGAAGTGCATTTCACTCTTAACCAAACTACTATTAAATCAACTTACTTTATTTCTTGTCACAATTAAACAGTTTTTTTCATTTAAATAAAATTTTGGTTCGGCGTAATAAATTCACAAAATATCACCAAATAATTTAGTAATAATTTCACCAATTGCTTGGTAGAATTCTATTAATTTAGATTTTAAAAATTCTATATATATATATATATATATATATATATATATATATATATATATATATATATATAGTTAAGTACAATTTATTCCACAAAATAAAAAAATTGCTTTTATTCAATCAATAAATTACTTAATTTGAAATACGATTTTTTCAAAAAAATGTAATTTTGTTAAGAAGCGGATATTTAAATAAGCACACAGTTTCTTGCATATGAGCTTCCCCATTCAATATTTCTACTAGCCTCATTGTGCGAGGTTATGTCAAGTTTTGAGAAATACTCGGTGCTATTATTATTATTATTATTATTATTATTATTATTATTATTATTATTATTATTATTATTATTATTATTATTATTATTATTATTATTATTATTATTATTATTATTATTATTATTTCAAAAAATTTGAAAAATTTTTTTTTTAATTTTGAAAAAAACTTTTGAAAAAAAATTTTTCAATAATGAATGTCTTGAAAGTGTCCCAAAGAGTCCCCCAGAGTGTTCTCAAAATTCTGTTTTTAAAATGTTCTAATTCTAATATAAAATAAAAAATCGATTAATCAATTTCTCATTCCACCAGTGGGGAAATGACTTCATTTCTCTACTGGCCAAACCACCAGTGGAGAAATGACTTCATTTCTCCACTGGACAAACGGCCAGTGGAAATATAAGGTACATTTCTCCACTGGTGCCTAGTGCACAATGACTCCATTTCCCCGAAGGCGTTGGACAAAATATTATAATTATATACATAATAATATAGTCAAAGCCCGGAGTACGGACAGGTCGCGGATTATTCGGTCATTATACGCACTATGCTCCAGCAATTTTGGGCAAATACACAACTGCATGCAATAACGTCTATTTAGTTCATGCAAGCAAAAATTATTTAATTCTATTACACTTTCAAAAGCTTTGCACTGCAAAAAGAAGTATCTTAATTAAGATGTTTTGGTAGTCATTTCTAAGATGTTATTGTAGTCACTTTTTAGTCATTAAAAATATCTTAATTTAAGATGCTTAAAGTATCTTCGTACACATTTTCCAACATATTTTTTGGGGAAAAAGTTTTGAGGTTAACTATGGGCTTATATGTAAGATATTTTATGCATCTTGGGTTTTAGTAACTTGAATTTTTTTCGCATCTTACAATTCACAAGTAACTTATCGCTAAACATCTTATTGCAACTGAAACATCTTAATTTAAGATACTTTAAAAAACTTGCAAAAGTATCTTACTTTTAAAAGTTGGAAAAAATATCCAAGACGTATAAAGCAGCTTTAAAATCTACAAGATACCATTTTTCCATCTTACATCTTATGTTAAGATATCAAATAAGATACTTATTTTTGCAGTGTGTTTAACATTTTAAATTTTACTTGCTATTAATATACTGATGTACATAGTATAAAAAATTATGATTTTTTGAGTTTGGATAAAGATTTTATATATTTTATTTGAATTACATCATATAAAAAAGTATTAAAAACAATATCTACAAAAAAAGAAGAGCTAATTTTAAGATATAACAAAAATTACACTGCAAAAATAGGTGTCTTTTTTGATATCTTAAAGTAAGATGTAAGATGGAAAAATGGTATCTTAAAATAAGATGTTTTCTAAAGCATCTTACTGATATTTAAGATGCTTTATACGTTTTAGCAGTGATTAAGATATTTCTTCCATCTTTTAAAAGTAAGATACTTTTGCAAGTTCTTTAAAGTATCTTAAATTAAGATGTTTCAGTTGCAATAAGATGTTTAGCGATAAGTTACTTGAGAATCATAAGATGCACCATAGGTGTAAGTTACTAAAAACTAAGATACATAAAGTGTTTTTCATTAGAGCCCATAGTTAACCTCAAAACTTATTGCCCCAAAAATACCACAGAAAATGTGTACGAAGATACTTTTAACATCTTAAATTAAGATGTTTCATGTAACTAAAAAGTGAATACCAAAACATCTTAATTTAAGATACTTCTTTTTGCAGTGTAGTCTTCTTAGACTTGAAATTAGTTTGTGTAATCTTAAAAATATCCTATAGCTAAAAAATGGACTTGAAGTTAGTTTCCTTTTAAACTAAAATAAAGCTTTCTTAAATACTTGAAAATACTGTAAATTGTAAAGGTCAATTTTTTTTTACTACATATAAAATTATAGTTATCAATTATTATTATATGTTATGAAGAAAAAATGTCTAGGAAATGATGTGCATCAAATAATTTGGTTAATATAAGTTCTATACTTTTTAACTATTTATTGTAGTTTCAGGAGATATACCAGTAAGAAATTGTAGTTGAAGCATCTCGATAATTCTACATTTATTACTTTACAACTTTTTCTCTGTAAAATATTGTAGCAATGAATTCGTACTTGAATTTTTGAATCTCTTGGACTAAAATAAAGGCTGATTTTAAAATTAGTCCTATAGAGATTTAAGACTTTTTTTCTTGGTATTATTCGCAACTATTGGATACTCTCAGTCAAGAAATTTCAAATTAAAAATATACGTATATCTAATCATTCTTACAAAGCATGTTACGATTGCATGCTTTTGTATACTTCATTATACCATCAATTTACGAAAGAAAGAGTGCAAAACAAATAAGCGTAAAAATACAATTAATTACTTACTTAAACATACTGGACAACAATGTCCAATAGGCACCATCGGATTTTTACAAGCTACTGGAGCACACGGTGTTAGTTTACATTTTATCTCACCATGAACACAAGAACATTGCTGACAATCTTTCTCCCATGTCGCTCCGTCATCATGAACTGTTCCATTGACTCTACAAGATTTTTCACATTCACAATCTTCTAATTTCTTTATTCTTTTTTCTGCGGTTGCTAACTGAATAGAGAAAGTTTATGAAAATATTATTATTATTATTAAAGAGATTGTTTAAAGGTCACCCAATTTGACAAGCGTTTTTAATAGTTATTTTGGGATGTTAATTAAAACGTAGCCTATCGGCGATCACGATACTATAACTATTTGACTGATTTGAAAGAAACAAAAGCAATTTTATTTTAATCTGTGTAGTTTTGACTATATTGCCGTAACTAGGATTATTTAATTTTAAAAATATAAAATTTATGTAAATTTGTGCAATATCATGGTCGCCAGTTTGAATATAGAAACACAGTTTTGAGAAAAACACCTTTCAAAGTTTAAGTAATACATTGTTCGCTTGGCAGCTTCTTGTTTTTCAGTGCTATAACACTTCCTTTGGATGTCAAATATCGAAAATTCTCTTTACCTACATATTTTATACATACTGCAGATGTGATTTATGAAAAAAAAATTTCAATTTTTAAACCCATCACATAGGGGGTGCGACTCTCTTAAAAGATATTCAGTATATGGGGTATTTTACGTAAAGCAATCCAAAGCCAATATGTGTACGTATGCGCGCTAGAGAAACTTTAAAAGTTGACAATTAGTTGGGAAAAATATTAGACATTTGAAACCAAATAAACAACCGCGTATGTCTTTTTATTAGACACTTTATATATTGATTAAAGTTCTAATAAAAACTTTGTGCAATTTTCATCCTAACTCATGTATTTTTTAAGCTCGTAGCACTGTACGGATAATTCTCCATATACTTGAATGTTTAATTAATATAGAAACTTACCCTGAAAGTTAGTTCATTTATGTCGTATAATACTCTCTCAACTGTTTTTTGCAAAAGTAAAAAATGATCACATGCTGAACAAGACAAATCGAGCTGTGGACATTGGTACAGATAACCATGAGGTTTTGCTATTAACTTTAAATCTTGAAGGACTCCCTGTTACAAATAATTACGATATTCAATATAATGTTTTACCATAAATTAGAACATAATTAAAATACAATAAATGTTATTAATATATTATGTAATTAATAAAAATTTTAAACATATTCATATTATAACAAGAAAAATATTTGCCTCATATTTGCGAAAGGAAAATTATAATATTTATTTTTATATTTTCTATCACAAAGTATAAGTAATTGTGTTGAATAAAATTAAGTTCCTTAAACTATTTTTAGCCTATAATTCAGTGAAATTTCACTGATGATTTAGTAAAAATGTCTGACATCTAAGTGCAATAATTTTTTATTCAAGACAAATTAAAACTAACATATTATTATATAAGATCAACAATTATTAATATTAAAATACACTATACCTTGAATAGAAAGTGATTAATATTTCTTTGTCCTACCCATAGTTGAAGAGAGGGCTTTGTAAAGTTTGTGTCAGGAGCTCCTGGCCTAAGGAGCCGTCGGTAAAGAGGGTGACAATCAACTAACAACTCAACTTGGGAACCGCTAATAATAAGTGCAACTTTATGCCATGCACCATCTGCTAGGCGAAATGGAAATCTTTCAATGTGAATAGTGCCATCATGACGAGACACATAGTGGAGACGTAATTCATCTTTGCGGCCACTACTTTGCAGTTCCAAGTACCTTGAAAGAAATTTCTATAATTAGATATTATTGTATTCATGATGAATAAGTCAAGATAAAAAAAAATTTAAACGTAAAAGCGCCACTTTGTTATATTTTTTGCATTTTGATATTTAATATAAAACTTTAATTTCTAAAATGCATATTAATACCTATTGTTCCCATACGAAAACGCTACTATAGCTCCAGAATTAGCTTCTTCTTGTCGTAAAATTGCAATCATTGTGAATTCAGAGCACTGTCGAAGCAATGAAGTTACTTGTTGAAAATGATTTTCATTCAACCGAAGTTCTCTATCTTCTCCTATAAAACATATTAATTACTTTTATGTTGAATAAATTAATAAATTAATTTGATACAAAAGTATAATAAAACCGCCTTTGCGAATACTTGTACAGATAAAATAAACACAGAGAAAAAGGAATAGAAAATGAGCCTTTATTGAATGTTTGTGCGACGGGGGTTCCATATTTTTGTTGCACCATGTACAAAAAAAAATTTACCCTGAAAGTAATACGCTGGTTTAAATCGTATAATACCAGGAACTTGTGAAATGCCTTGTAGAGTTTTATTATGTAATTGTAGTGCCTCCAATAAATCTATAATGCCGTTAAGATCACTTTGAAACGTTGATTTTAGATAGTGAAATTCCTTTAAATCATTTAAAGCTGCATTTTTGGAATTATTTTCATTATCTTGTATAGTTCCAGATGCTAAAACAAGAAACAAATTATGACAACCATTACATAATATTTTGATTTGCAAATAAACAGAAATTAAAATGGATTTTCACTCTGGAAATTGAAATGAAAAACTTTTTCTTTTAATGTCTGTATTTGCCTTATATATTGTGATTAGAATCCTTAATAATTGTACTATTTTTTTAGCCACATAAAAATTAGTAAAATAAATTTAATTATTAATGTATACTGTACCTGTAGAAATGAATATAACAAGAAATATGTAAACTGCTGCTGCAAGAAGCAAAAACCCTTCATAGAAACTTTGGCGTCTAATTTGTCTACGGGGCACTTGATATATAAAGTCCTTTAAATGTTTACAAGGTACTATCTTAAAAAATAAGCATTGGTTAACTTTGTTAGCACTAAAAATTTTATCACAAAGACAATATGAACTATAATCGTATGGCAGTATAAGATGTGAAGGAAACAGATTATGGCTCATGATCCAGGAAAGGTGGTTAGAAATACAACCAACAAAGTGTGTTTTTAAAAAGCTCAATCCATATATAGACTAAACTTTTAATAATCAATTATCATTTTATAAAAATGAAGCCATTAAATATTATCATAATGAGTCATCTTCAGTATTTTATAAAGTTTTAAATTTTTAATTAAAATTAAAGAAGCTTTCTTTAATCAAAATAAGTAAACACGCAGTATTCAAACTATATTGTATGCACTTCCGTCCCCTTATAACCTATAACAATATGTACATTTATTTAAAATTACATGTAATAAGTATTTCAATTATTAGGTATATTAAGAGATATTTTTATAAATACCTTACACCTGGTCAAATTGGTTAATATTGACTGAGAAAATTATTTAATATAGAAAAAAAGTTCAAGTTTTTTTTGTCTGCTTCTTTTTTTATTTATCTATGATTTATAAGCACATTCTACACTGTCACCATTATTACAAACAACAACAACAACAACAACATCACCTTAAAATCAAATATAAAAATCATTAATTTATTTTCTAATTCAAAATCTTAATTGCAAGTTGAATAATTTACATGACTAATATAATAATAAAGAAAAGCACTATTATAAATTATATAATAATATAAAATAAAAAGAGTTTACTAACTATGGTAAAAATAAGAAGAAAGAGTCTTTGTGTTACCCTGCAGCTTTTATAATATATTTTGCATTAAATACAATATTATCTTGAGGTAGACATTGAGCCGCGCGCAGCAACGCCTCACAACCACCACTGTGTGATACACTCGCCGCGAGTTTCCCTTAACTCCCGCAGAACGAATAGCAAGAGGGCCGCTGCTCTGGTAAATCGATGAATATTTCGCCGAAATCTGCAGTGACTCACGTAAAATAATGTTCAATAGTTGAGAGTTGATATATAAACATTATTTTTTCTGGGTGACAAGACACGCATTTAATCTAAAAAAAATATTAAAGTATACTTTAAAAAAAATTATTATTATTATTATTATTATTATTATTTTTATTATTATTATTATTATTTTAAACAAATATAATTCATTTGAGTCAAGTAAAACTAGTATATTTGTGAGCCAACTAAATTTTTATTTTAAATAAAAATTGTAGTTGACACAATATCATTTTTTTTATATTTAAATTTATATCATTTTAAAATTATATTAAAATTGATTTGAAACAAAAATAAATATACTTTGATGGGATCTGAGGCGCAAATATTAAATCAAATTTCAGACTATATACTCTCTAAATCTGAATTAGTGAGAATTCGTTTACTATTATTTGAATTAGAAACAGTTTTTACTAATCTTTATAATTATTTTCTGTACTAATTGCTAGTAGAAATTAACTAATTCAGATTTAGAGAGTAAAACATTTTTATTTTTATTATTAAGTTAAATCACTTGATTCGAATACGAATTTTTTTTATATTATTCTAAAATAAATCTTAATTCTAAAATTTATCCTGCTTTACTTTAAACTGAAAAATATTTTAAAAATTTCAATTTATTTCCACATAATTAAAAGTTGATTATGTAAAATTAATTACATTATTATATTATTCATGTTCGAATTAAATATAATCCTTAAATGAACAAAAACATATTTTCAAGTCAATCTTGATTATATAAATGACTATACATATAAAAGATATTTTATAAGCTTGATTAAAACAAAAAAATATTCGTAATTCAAATCCTATTATGCAAATTGTTTTTCAGTGCATGGAAAAATTTAGTTTGCTAATGATACTTGTTTAAATTTAAACAATAACATGATTACTGTTAATCAATACTTGATTATTAGTAGCAATGAAAATATTACTCGGTTAAATATTTAATTAAAGAAATTTTGTAAGTTTTATTATAATCACTAGGGTGTCCGTAAGATACACGGGAAATTTATTTCTTTAAATTTTGTTTACGCCACCACCCAGTTTGGTTCCAATAAAATAAAAAAAAATTTCACAAAATTTAAAGCCGATTGATTAATGTTAACACGTGCCAGTAATCGATCGAAATTTCCCATTGAAAATACATGAGAAAAATGCACTTTTAAAAAAAAAATCATAACTTTTTTAATTTTTATGCAAAAAATTCTCCAGGTCACATTTTTGTTCATTTTTAGCTGCACTACAAGATAGTACTTCGAAAAAATTCAATTTTCAAAAATTTTCAAAATTGCGGACTTTTAAAATGGGTCATAAAAATGCACCACAATGTATCAGTGGTTTTATCACATAAATGTTGTCGGAAAATCAAAAAAATTTCTTAATTGGGGGTATTTCCTACCATTCGTCATGAAACTGATATCAGAAATAAATTTTTCAAAATTTTTTATCCAAAATGGTGGATTCAAAATTTTGATTTTCCACATTTTTGAAAAAAATTTCAAAAACAACGTCAAGGGCGATTTTTGGAATCGCTATTTACGAATCTAATGTCAAATTTTTTTTTTTAAATTACCCGACCCAATATGGCGGATTCAAAATTTTTATTTTCTATATTTTTGAAGTAAATAGTCTGAATATTAATTGATAGATTAATAGTTACAAGAAACAATTATTGGATATTTTGGGAACTTTTTTTTAGAAATTACACTTTTTATATTTCCAAGAATAATTAAAACAACTTAAGTAACTTAGAAATAACTCCATTTAATATATTTTAATTGTAGGAACTTTTACATTATTATTCTTTTGAAGACATCAAATTTTGTTTTTGACATCCATTTATGTGATAAAACTACTGATACATTGTAGTGCATTTTTATGACTTATTTTAAAAGTCCGCAATTTTGAAAATTTTTGAAAATTGAATTTTTTCGAAGTACTATCTTATAGTGTAGCTAAAAATGAACAAAAATGTGACCTGGAGAATTTTTCGCATAAAAATTAAAAAAGTTATGATTTTTTTTTTAAAAGTGCATTTTTCTCATGTATTTTCAATGGGAAATTTCGATCGATTACTGGCACGTGTTAATATTAATCAATCGGCTTCAAATTTTGGAAAAAATTTTTTTTATTTTATTGGAACCAAACTTATTTTATTGGCGTAAACAAAATTCGAAAGTCGAATTTTTACGGACACCCTAATAAATAATCACACAAGTCTCGCGCGGTTACTTTTTGGAAGGTAATAGAAAAATTCTCCATGTATAAGACGCGCAAGATGACGGATTTTTTTATTCTCTGATAGTAATATTATTTTTTAATTTGTAGAAATAATTTATTTAAATTACATACACTATAGTAGAATATCAACTATCTATTTATTTACTTTTAAATAGTGTATGAAATAATGTAGATGTTGAAAATTTTAAAAAAGTCATTACAAAAAGTTACATGTTTACAATTTTTTGAGAAAATTTACAACTACTTGATGATTATTCTTTGTTGCTTTACGAAACTATAGAGTTGAGAATAATATTATGGTATCTAATTAAAAAGTTGTAATTGTTATTAATGTTAAATAATAGAAATATTTCATTGTCATTTATTCAAGAAAACTCTAGAATTATCTTGAGAAATTAATTTTATTTATAATGATAACATGTGTTTTTATTGTTAAAAATGTGAAGGATGGTACTGCTGCACTACGCAATGTGCAAACGCAAGCGCGCTGAACGTGTAGTGTGAGTAAGAAACATTGTGTGCTTTAGAATCGCCAGGTAGTGTGTGCTTGCATGTACCACAGTGTACAAATTTCCTATTTTGACCTTAACAGAATAATATTATTTCACTTTAATAATAATTCACGTTTTTATATTGCTGTTGGTGATATAAAAAAATCCATGTGTTTTATTTCATACTACTGAATATAAAATATTTAAAATTAAAATCTTTTTTGCAAATATTATTACAAAAAAAAGATATTTATTTAAAATTTTTCTGAATATAGTTTTTTTATTTGATAGTTTTCATTGTAATATAAAAGAAAATTAATTAATTATTTTCTGTTTTCAGAGATTAATTTTTGTGAATTCTTTATGTTTACTGATCTAATGTTCCAACCAGACGTGCCACAGTCCCCGGCACAACCTCCACCACCACCACCCTCCTTTACATTAATAGGGATGGCACTTTTGACATCTCGTTCTGAAGAATCAAACATTAACCATGTTCGGCGTAATGAGAAAGGCGGCGGAAGATTCAGTGAATACTTGTTTAATAATTCGCTGCTACTGACGGCTACTTCTTCATCTACTGATTCTTCAGCTGTTGTTAATCCTCGTTCTGCTATGGAAGAATCAATGAGCAGATTATTTATCAACTCTTCATCAAGTGATGAAA
Organism: Leptopilina drosophilae; assembly: GCA_032873175.1. Taxonomy (NCBI): domain Eukaryota; kingdom Metazoa; phylum Arthropoda; class Insecta; order Hymenoptera; family Figitidae; genus Leptopilina; species Leptopilina drosophilae. Next base: position 8,195,682 of record CM065481.1, read on the forward strand.
GCAATAACAACTCTGAACAACCTGCAGTAACTGATCGTTTATTATACAGACATAGTATGGCAATGTCTGCTGTTTACTGTGTTGCATACATCATTGTTTTCGTTGTTGGATTAATTGGAAATTGTTTTGTGATCGCTGTGGTGTATCGATCACCTCGAATGAGAACAGTTACCAATTTTTTTATTGTTAATCTTGCCGTAGCTGATGTATTGGTCATCGTATTTTGTCTACCAGCTACATTAATGAGCAACATCTTTGTCCGTAAGTTCTTGTGATTACATATTTAAAGAAAAAAACTTTTTGAGTATGATATTACTTGTTAATTCAATATTTCATCATCTTATATTTATCATTATACATAATATTTTCATTAATAAGATTAATAAATTTTGTTTCATTTTTATTTGGGGACGGTAATAGTTGAGTAATTATTGGTGATTATAAAAATTTAGAGCAACCTTTTCTTGCTGTGCGAATGCTTGTGTATTTGTATAACCCCTCATGGCGGACATTGTTCTACTTTTTCAAGGTCTTACATTCTGCACACACACACACACAGAGTGCTGTTGAGGTTTGATCGCATAGCAGTTTTTATTTTTTTGCACTTGATCTTTGCAATTTTGTGCAGATTTTAAAAAAAAAAGATTGCTTTCTTATTTTATTATTAATAATAATTATTAATCTAATTAATTAGATGTAATTTGTTTTTAAAATTTTCACACATTTTTTGACAAATTTTATTATTATTTCTGACAAATATGTACAAAGTCAAAAGCAGATTAAATCAAGTTTTTAAATGTATTATATATATATATATATATATATATATATATATGAATTGCAACCTTGCGAATTATCAACTTGATCTAATTTGGTATTAATTAGATAAATTCAAAGTAAATAGTGTATTATAATGTACACATCTACTGTTCTTCCATATAGTATATTATAATGCTTTGAAGTTCCTTTTTAAAGTGTATGGAAGAATTTTTTCATGTCCTTGAACTCTTACATGAAAATTTATATTCAATAAAGAATTTGGTATTAAAATTATTATTTGATACATTCCGAAAAATTAATATTATTTATTGTATTATGTTAAAACTTTCTGCAATTTTTTTTTATTATTGTCAAATTATTTTTTATTTAAGGTGAAATTGGTTTATATATTGACTGGAGTAGAGGGCAGTAGGACACCTGTATAGAAGCGGAATTCAGGTCATGCATCTCGGTCACTTGTACTAGGTCATTCTTGTGCCTAGGTTGTTGTTGTTATTATTAGAATTTTTTGTCTTTAGTTTCTTTCCATTTTTTACGGACTTTTCAAAATTAATTGGTGTTTCTAATTTTTTAATTTTAACAAATCGATAGAAAATGAGAAAATTCTCTAATATAATTTTAAAAATAAATTTTTAAATTATTTAATTTCTAGAACACATACTCATATAATGTGTATTCATGCATAATATTTTATTTCAAGTGCCAAAAAAATCCAAATATTCACATAAAAATATGTTTATATCCATATGTATGTATGTCAAAAAATTTTTTTTAGAAAATTAAAAATTTTTAATATTGTAATTTTTAATTATTACAATATAATACTGTGACAGTAATAATAATTTTCTCAATTTATAATATTACTATATTTATACTGTATCTGTAAACGCGCACAGTTAATCAAACGCCAGCAGAAAACAGTTTTTCTAATCGCAACCATTTTGATACTATAAACTATGAAATGTTTTTAAAAATTATAAGCTGGATTCAAGCTTAATAATAAAAGGATATATTAAGCAGCAAGGAATTATTATTGTTTTTGGTTGTATATGTAATATGTTTAAATTTCTTATTAAAACGCGAAATAAAGTTGCACAAGATCATATCATATTTGGAGTAATGTCTATAGGTGCGAATCTATTTGAAATGATTATCATCACATTTAAAAATTAATATTACTGAGAATATTAATTTTTTATAATTAATCATTTTTTCTGATATCTTGTTAATTACCTTAAAATTTCTTACAGCTTGGGTTCTCGGATGGTTCATGTGTAAAACTGTTCCCTATATTCAAGGCGTATCAGTTGCTGCTTCTGTATATAGTCTGGTTGCAGTTTCTTTAGACAGGTATTATTAAAATTTTATTTTACTTGAAATTGCGCTCGTATTACATTTAATATATATATATATATATATATAATTATTTTCTAAAAAGTGATTGTACCTAGTTCTTTTAGTCAATAGAAGAATATGTATTCTGTTACACTACTCTACTCAAGTTTCTCTATACATGACCACTTTCTTAATTTTATTTCATCTACTATTAAATATTATTCATCACCACTGCAAAAGAAAAATTCAAGTTTTATATTATTTTTAAATAAAGTATCACCGAAAAAACTTTGACTCATTCTTGTTGCATCTCAAAATGAATCTATATTAAATGACATAGAACGTGGGGCCATCTACCTCACTCATTTTTGATGCGTATCAAATTGAGTCAGATTCTTACTCAATTTGAGATCAAGTTTTTTCTGTGTACATGTCTATTTCTTGCTCTGTAAATCTGAATTAGTGCAGACTCGTTTACCAATTTGAATTGGTAACATTTTTTACTAATTTTTTCTATTTTTTTTACAAATTGCTAGTAGAAAATTACCAATTCAATTAGTAGTACATATTTTTTACTATTTCAAATTAGTAAATTTTCTACTAATAATTAGTAAAAACAGTTACTAATTCAATAATTGGTAAACGAATCCGCACTATTTCATTAGTAGAAATCTACTAATTCAGATTTAGAGAGTAGTATTGATATATTATATTTTAATCTTCCAAATATTCATGTAATTCTACTGATTTTTTTTTAAATTTACGAAATATACCTATACTTTATTACTAATTATACTCTTTAAATCTGAATTAGTAGAAAGTTACTAATGAAATAGTGAAAAATCCACTAAATGATTTAGTAATAATTCTACTAACAATTAGTAAAATTTTACTAATTGTTAGTAGAGCGTTACTAATTGATTAACAGAACTGTTTTTACTTATTCATTTATTGAAAATGTGACTTTCAATTAGTAGAATTCTACCAAAAATTAGTAATATTCTACTAATTAAAAAGGTGCGATATCGCTGGAAGTAATCAATGCAATTTTGTTCATTCAAATTTAGAGAGAGAGAGAGAGAATGTATTAATTTTACAGTTAATTACAAGCATACACTGAAAAAAAAATAATTCGTGATTACTGTGAGAATTCTGGTTAATACAGCCATATTGTATTGTTGGATTTTTTATTCTGTAACAATAATAGTGCGGTATCACTATATTTAAGACATCCCGAGTCGAAATTTAGACCCTCTTTTGAACCTATTTAACCTTCTATTTTTCAGACTTTGGGAGAGTCAAAGGAGGTTTAGTTAGCATGCAAGTGAGACCCTCTTTCGAACCTCTAAATGAGCGGAAAAATACAAATCTGCACGGATTAAGGCTCAAAGAGGGTCAAATTTTAACCTCTTTTAGGTCTCGTAAATCCTCTAATATAGTTTCGCTTCCTATTCTATAGCACATCCCGAGTCAAAATTTAGACCCTCTTTTAACCCTCTTTTTTTAAACCTCTTTTGAACCTGAAAACGATGCGGAAAAATACATATTCCGATGGAAAGAGGTTGAAAAGAGGATTTCAAATTTTTGTGAAATTTAAATTTTTTAAATTTCTATCTATGCAAATAGATTTATTGAAATCATTCAAAAACTATTATTTACATCTTCTATAGGGCAATTAAAATATAACTTTGTAAAAAAAATTCCAATTTTGGTTTTCGAAATATTTTTAAAAATCTTTTCTCGAACCTCTTTTACGCCTTCTTACTTCTCTTTTCAACCTCTTTTGAACCTCTAATTGTGCGGAAATGTCCATTTCAGCAGTTTCCAGGTTCAAAAGAGGATTTAGAAGTGTTAAAGAGGCTTAAAAGAGGTTAAAAAGAGGTTTTTGGAGATCTAAAAGAGAGTCTAAATTTTGATTCGGGATGCGCTTTAAAGCGCGCACTTTTTCAAAATTTGTAAAACTTCAATTTAAATATTTCTACTAAATAATCAATATGAAATATAAAAAAATATTTCACATTGATTATTTATTAGAATTTTTAAATTGAAGTTTTTCAAATTTAGAAAAAGTGCGCGCTTTAAAGTGCATGTGCTATAAAATAAAAACGTTTTATTTATTAAAAAAATAAGGTTTATTAATCTGATACATAAAACATTTGGTATTAAACTCACATATTTATTCAAAAATCAAATTGAATCTTACATATAACCTTAAAAACCTCAAAAAGTGTTCCAAATTTTCAAGAAAATTATCTTAAAAATTTTATAACAAAACGTAATAACACTTAAATTATTAAAGCTTTAGTGATTATAACTCTTTACTCTGAATTAAAAGGTTCCCAAAGTTGGCGTTGTCGCTGATTGTTAGAAAACTTTTTTTTTACAAAACGAAAAAGAATAAGACACATTTTTTGTTAAAATAAAGTAATTTTTTAAGAAACATTTTTACTTACTGAGCAAATAAAAAAAGTATTTATTGACACTTTTATAACTAGGCATAAAAGAAATAGCTTTCACCGACGCCAACTTCCGGAACCTTAGTCAAAAACGATTCCAACTTTTGGAATCTATTGAAAACTATTGGTTTAAGACTGAATAATAAAGAAGTGGAATAAAATTATTTTGATTATTAATTATTTTAATATAAATTAATTCTTTTTCATACGATTTTAAAAAATCATAGCATATATTATATAAAAAAATTAATAATTAATTAATTATTAATTTATAATATATTATATTATATATAATGAAATACGTAATATATTTTTAATATATCTATATGTGACGCGATCTGAAGAAAGGGACCTTAGAAGCAAAAAATTATAGGTTATGTTTGCAATTTTTTAAATAAAAATACAAAAAAATGATCAACTGTTAATGTGAATCATTAATGTTTACGTTGTCATAATAACTGAAATATTTAATAAACACTGCTTTTAATTTGTAAAAAGTAAAAATAAACTTTTAATCAACAAAAAAGTAACACTAACATAACCTTAAAGTTATTTGCTTTTAAGGTCCCTTTCTTCAGATCGCGTCACATATAAAAATTAGAAAAATTTTCCAAAGAGGATTTAGAAGAATGAAAAGAGTTCTAAAAAGTGAATAGAATTTTAAAAGAGGGTTTAGAAGAATGAAAAGAGTTGTTAAAAGTCAGAAGAGGTTTAAAAGAGGGTTTCAAATTTTTGATAAAAATTTGATGGAGGTTGAAAAGAGGTTAAAAAGAGAGTGAACAAGAGTGAAAGGAGGGTTTTGAGAAGTAAGCAGGTTTAAAAGAGGTTCGATTGAGTATTTGGTAGGTTTAAAAGAGGGTCTAAATTTCGACTCGGGATTCTATATCATCCAGAAAACGAATTGGGCAAATCTGACATAAAAATTATGGTAATACGAATAAGAAACGACGACGAATCATCACAGTATATTAATAATATTCTCAATGTAAAATAAATGAAATAAATGTTCCAACTGCCAACATCTTTATCAGTCAAAATAGTACTTGTCTCAAAATTGTGTTTATTGTTATTATGATGCGTGTGGCTAAAATTATGGTTAGTAAGAATTTCCCAACCAAACTTTTTTTTCTTGATAATGCCAAAGCATTTCTTTTTTAGAGTGTTTTTCTTCGTAACATCCATCGATATGCGTATAAATTTGTTGCATTTAATTTAATATTCAACTCTTAAACATATTCACACAAGTATTAACAAATTCGACTCTGCGGCAGTTATTTTATCCAACCCCGCAGTAAGTTGTATACTATTTTTTCCAGAGTTCTTTGTTTTGAATATGTGACTATTTTAATGCAGTTAAGAAAGGATTAGAGAAACATACAGAATACTATAGATTTAATAGCAATTAAATTTTATTATAAATTTTAATAAATGACAATAATGACAGTAAGCTTGATTTATGTGTAATTTTATACTTGAATATATAGACAGATTATTTGTCGATTTCTCTCACAACTTTGATTCCGAATCTTTATAATCTAACAAATATATAAATTGTATTATATTTCATTAGCCATTTGATTGGTTTAAAATACTTTACACAGCTTAAAATTTCAGCAACCGTGAGTAGTGTGTGTGGCTGACTCAATATTTTCTTCAATTGCAGTCATTATTTGCTTTACACAAACATATTCCTGTTTTTATTTGTTCATCTAGTTTGATTTTTTTAATTCCGTCAATCTGTATAAAACGAAGGTAACTTGTTATTCAGAGACATAAGTATCCCATAATTCGAAAAGTAATCATCTTTAATTTATCATAGCATCATGTTCAAGCTGGTGAGTCTTGATTGCATTGTACTGTGTGTGTGTGTGTTGAAGAAAAATAAAAAGAACACTAAATATGCAAATTTTTTATTGCTTTTCTCAAAAAATGCATATTGCCACAATAATGTTTCGCAAAACTTAATAAGCAGCATTTACAGTTCTTAACAATATATTATTATGGTTATTGTTAAATATAGTGCTTTACACTATATTCAGAAATTTTCTTTAAAAAGAATCACATTTTTTTCCATCATAAATGAATGATTTTTGTAGTTTTATTAAATCTTTTAATGATTAATTAATTGATTAATTTCTTTAAAAAAATATGTTTATAAAATAGGCTATACTTTCCGTTATCCTGGCTGTTGCTGCTGCCTTTCCTGGGGGCCTAACTGGCATTGTTTTAAATCATGATTTGGGTCCAGTTCACACACCTCATGTTATCAGTCATGGGCATGTGAGTCACCCACATATAATTGCCCAGCCAATTGCTCCCGTTGTTCACAATGCTCCCATCGTAACTAGAACTTTCCTACCCTCTCATGGACACGTCCTTGGACATGGTTTGCATGGACTTCACGGTTAAAAAATTGAAATTCAAATATTAATGTTTTGGTTTCATTGGCTTCTCGTGTGCGGATTTAGTTTAAAAAAAAATACTTTTGGAGTAGTATTTTCATTTTCTACTATTGTCAAAAAAAACGGCATTATTATTAATGTTTAACATTTTCATATTAAAACGTCAAAAATTCATCAACTAAATTATAAATTAAGCTTACTGTCATTATTGTCATTTATTAAAATTTATAATAAAATTTAATTGCTATTAAATCTATTGTATTCTGTATGTTTCTCTAATCCTTTCTTAACTGCATTAAAATAGTCATATATTCAAAACAAAGAACTCTGGAAAAAATAGTATACAACTTACTGCGGGGTTGGATAAAATAACTGCCGCAGAGTCGAATTTGTTAATACTTGTGTGAATATGTTTAAGAGTTGAATATTAAATTAAATGCAACAAATTGTATACGCATATCGATGGATGTTTCGAAGAAAAACACTCTAAAAATTTCTTTGCACGAAAACTAACACTCCTGATTTTTAAATGAAAAAATGAAATTTTAATTTTAAAAACTAATTTGATTATATTAAATTTTTATATAAATATTATAATACGAAAGAAAAAATTCGAAAAAACTCTTTTATTTGTGCTGAAAACTTAAAATGAAAACTGTATTTTTGGTTATATTTTCATCGGGAGTGTTTTTTTCGTTCAGAATCTTGACTGTGTTTTTTTCATAACACCCGTCAATATATTAAAGAATAAAAGCGTTTACAGCAAAATAAACACATTAAATCTATTATTAATTTAATTATTTAAGAACAGAAATATCTCCTCGCTGTAATTGGCACATTTCTATTGAGAATGCACGTACTCTATATTATAGCTATGGCGCGCAACATAACCTCTAAATACAAGTTAATTTCCCCGTTGTGTAACAATGGCGCACCTAAATAATCGACTCTGAGAATAAAATCTGTGTACAAAACATTTGTGCGCTCAAAGTCCATTTTTTAGAGTTTAGTAACTATTTTTGAATAAAGTAAAGTACAGTCTTGATCATGATCATCATCATCATCATCATCATCATCATCATCATCATCATCATCATCATCATCATCATCATCATCATCATCATCATCATCATCATCATCATCATCATCATCATCATCATCATCATCATCATCATCATCATCATCAAAAAACAAAATTTAGGAACGTAAAAATAAATACTCGACAGAAATTGCATTATATATATATATATATATAAGATGAGTGTATCGTAGCGTATTCATGAAAAATACTAATCAGTTCACAAATTGGTACATTAACCTTTTTTCATAAAAACACAATAATTTACTATATTTTGACAATAAAAAATTGATTTAAAGTCATATTTGCTTTAAAAACTAATATATCTTCTTATCGTTAACAACGATTTTTATAAAAAAAAACATAAAGGTAATTTTTTCACTTTTAAGTGTAGTGAAAATTGAAGTAGGTAATAGGGACATTTTCCTTATAAGAAAATATTTATTTGACAATAAAAAAGTAATCACAGTTATTTTGATGAAATAAATTTTTAAAAAGTATATATATATAGTTGTTGTTGTTTATTAAATCAATCACACTTTTCGTTTATTTATTTTTCAGATTTCTGGCAATTTGGTGGCCGTTAAAATGTCAGATTACGAAAAAGAGAGCTCGACTTATGATTATAATTATATGGTTTATTGCTCTAACAACAACATTGCCATGGCTACTATTTTTTGACTTGGTGGCAATTTACGAAGAAGATCATCCAGATTTAAGGTTATGCATTGAAATGTGGCCTAGACCACAATATGGTTCTTTATTTTTTCTTATTGGCAATTTGATGCTTTGTTATGTTTTACCAATGTTGTTAATTTCCTTATGTTACGTATTAATATGGATACGAGTTTGGAAAAGACATATTCCAACAGATACCAAGGATGCACAAATGGAAAGATTGCAGCAAAAGTCTAAAGTTAAAGTTGTTAAAATGTTGGTTGTGGTAGTTATTTTATTTGTACTATCTTGGCTGCCATTATATGTTATTTTTACTAGAATTAAATTGGGTGGTGACATTGCTGATTGGGAAGATGAAATATTGCCCATAGCAACACCCATAGCTCAATGGTTAGGTTCCAGTAATTCTTGCATCAATCCAATACTGTATGCATTTTTTAATAAAAAATATAGACGTGGTTTCATGGCAATTTTAAAGAGTGGCAGATGTTGTGGTAAATTGCGTTACTATGAAACTGTAGCTATTATGTCGTCCTCTACAAGCATAAGAAAATCATCATATTATGTTAACAACAACAACAACAACAACAACAACAACAATAATAATAATAATAATAATAATAATAATAGTAATAATAATAATATTTACCATCATCATTATCATCATCATCATCCAGCGAGGAGAAACTTTCATGGTCCTCCTATTCATCAAGATAGCAATGTTTCATACATTTTTAACCATAATGGAGTGTAAAGAGAATTAAATTGATTGATTTTCAAAATCAAGAACCGTGTTAATTGAGAGAGCAAACGTCTTATGTGACGCGCTGCTTAAAACAGCCGTGATGGGCTGAATTGAAGCCGGATGATGAGTTTATGTGGATCGCAAGTAAGAACTCGTTCCGGAAGCTGCGGGTACAACAGTATGCACATTATTTGTGCATAAAATTATATCGACAACCACTATACCAACTATATAGTACACAATCGTGTTGATGCTTTCTGAAAGCAATGATTGCGCTTTTAAAATCTCGCAACTTTCACACACTCACACATACAATATTTGAATGAGAAAATGATGTATATCTAACTACACCGTCGTCATACATTTCATACATTACGAAAAATATTGTCAATTTATGTTGGTGCTACATTAACCTTTTTTTAATTAACGACTTGTGTGCATTTCAATTTAATATGTGAGAATATAAAGAATACACATTTTTTTGCTTTATTTTCATTCGTTAAAATAATTCTCCTATCACAATAATGTTGTTCAAGTTTTATTATTATAATACGCTGTGAGAAAATGACGATTTAAAAATATTTCAAGAAATAAATTTATATTTTTAATAGGATGGAGGAATGCGTTTATTGCTTTTATTAATTTGCGATTAATGGTACAAAAAACAATATCTGTAACTTTTTATAAAATTTCAATCAATGCTATATTTATACTCTACAACTTTTTCTTTTACTGTCTATAAAAGTATGTAATGCGTAGAAAAAAATTCAAGTTTGATCTCAAAGATAATTGATACTTTCTAGGAAATTGAAAACAAAAAAGAAAATAAAAACTAATCACTATACATGCGCGATTATCTGTGTGTATGTGCATCGAAATATTCACAAATAATAAACAAAAATATTGTCTTGTGTTAAATAAATAATAAATTAAACATCTTGATACTGTGTTTCACTTTATTTTTATCTCTCATATATGGTGTGCACTCGTTGCACTAAAAACAATATATTTTAACTTTTATTTTATGAATTATCAAAAAGAAATGACAAACATTCTAAAATTTAATAGTCATCATTATCTTGTAGTCGTCGTCGTCGTCGTCGTCGTACCTCCCTATTCTTTTGTTTAATTTCTTTTCAGTTACATTATATAATTGATTTATGTTTTAATATTATCTCAACTGATGTAAGCATTATGTTTAGTACAGCACTTGAGCACCTTGAGTTCCAGAAGCTGAAATAAATATTGCAATTAAACTATGTAAAAATTCTGCGGAAATGATATAGTACCAATATAGTACAAGTTTGCATGAAACTTTTAGCACAAGCATGCTGTGCAAGCAGCAAGTTCAGGTGCGCGTATATTGACAGAGAACCTTTTGCTATTTGCACGCGGTAAAACTTTGTAAATTTATGATGTAATGTATAAATTCAAATTTAATTAAGAAGCATTGATTTAGAAATTTATACATCTTACCAGTTGGCAATTTATTCATAATCGTATTGCAATTATTTGATTCTTTTGCTGTAGATGATTGTTTATGTTTGTGAATAGAAATATCATCAATTACATTATTTTCTCTAGAATAAAAGTTTAATTGTTTTTCCGCATTTTGAATAATTTTATCATTACTTTTTATTTCATATCGTTTTTTGTGACTAATTATCGAAGAACAATGTGTAGGAGGATAGTTTGTAAACGATTCAATATTATTTGATGATAATGAGTGTCGTTGAAACGATTTAAGTGAATCTTCGTAACTGCTGAAAAATGAAAAATTTATTAACAATATATTCAAAAATATATATTAATCCCAAGAACTTTTTACCAACTTGTTGCTCTTTTGACTTGATGTTTCTGAATTGTAAATATTGTTACAATGACAAATGCGTGCAATTACTCCAGAATCATTATGGCAACAGGAATATAAGGAAGTTGCTGACGTTATAAATTTCTTATCAGTATCCATGAAAGAAGCTCTGCAGTTGGAAAAACTATATTGTAGAAAAAATAATTTGTACTATTTAAATTGTTTAAAGGATTAGAATATTTCAATTTGATTTTAATTTTTATAGTCGCAAGCAATTTGCAGGTATTAATATTTATAATTTTCAATTTTGAATAATTATATGTTTATAATTAATGCAATATTAATTACCTAGCTAATCTTATATCGCTATTGGATTCATGATCACCACATGTATTCTGACCAAATTGAAAACTTTTGTTAAATAATTGTTCAAAATTAAAGCCTTGCATATGATGATGATGATTCGTGAGTATGTTTGTACTTGAGAAAGGAGCATCAGCAGATTTGAGAAATGTTCTAATAAAAGAAAATTAATAATTTTTTTTCTAGTAATTTTTTTCTGAAAGTTTAATATTTTGAGCACAAAAAAAGGTTCAGAACAATTTTTTTGTATCTTGAAGCAGAAAAAAATTATAATAAAAAAATAGCGTTAAAATTTTTTTAATACAAATATCTAGAAAAATAAAAAAAAAATTTTTGAATCAATTTTTATTTTACCTCTTATTTTTTCGTGCACATGATAAATATAAAAAAGTTGTAAAAGTTGCAATAAAAACAATACAACTTAAAGTAAAAGCACCAGTTTGGAAAAAAGACATGATGAATCGTTGTTGTTGTTTTGGTGGACTTGTATAATCATCATCATCATCATCATTAGACCAAGTAATATAAACTTTTAATTTTATCTCATCTGCAAGACATCCACCATCAACGGCTCTGACATAAAGACAAACATCCATTCCAGGCAAAAGTTTTTTAAACATGGAAACTTGACCAGTTTCGGAATCGATTATGAAATGCTTTTCATATGGCTCAGATATATTTTTACAATTTTCAGATAGAATGTCATAAGTTATAATGGCATTATTATCAATATCATTGTCATGGGCTTCAAGTCGAAAAATGGTTGCATCTAACTTGACATTTTCTGATATATAAATAATAGGGTTTTGTAATTTAGTAATTTGTTTTTTCAAGTTATTATAATAACTAAAATGAAAAGTTTGATTTTCCTTATTTTTATGAATGAAATAATAATTGCTATCAACAATTGAAAAAGTATTATCCGTATCCTCAGCAAATCCTAATACTTGAACATGACTTTCATCAAGAATCATGTTTATTTTCGTAAAACTAGGAGCATTATCATTTATATCTCTTACTATGATTGTTAAATTAGCAAGAGATTGAAGATTACCTTTTATGAAAAAAAATATGATTAATTAATTAATATAATTCGTGATATGCGAGAGAAAAATATGAAATTGCATACACACTTTAACATGTTAAAGTTTAATTCAAACATTTATTTTTTGGTTCAGTTTAAAATGGATTATAATTATATTGAAATCAAACATAAATTGTGATTGATTAATGAACTTTTTAAATTAACTGTAATTAACTTTCAAGTTTGATTCAATCATAAAATTTTTAAACATAATTTTTTTTTAAACCGTAACAGAAAATATGTTTGAATTAAATATATTTAATTAAAACAAATAACACAGGCCTGCAAATTTTGGCCTAGTTTTGTTCCAAAAAAAGTGGAAAGTGATTCTCTTATAGCTTTTTTGACGTAGAATATGAATCCGACCTCCAAAATAGAGCCCATCACGTCAGGGTTTCCATGTAATATTGCCTTTAATGTCCAAAAATGGATATTTTTGGTCATTTTTCGGAATTTTTTGTTAGTCAAAAAATTTTTTTTTCAATTTTCAAAGTTGCATCGTATAGTACTATGGCTTAGCTTTAAAACCCATTTTTCAAAATGTCTTTAGAAATTTTTTTAAAAAAGTTTTATAGATTTGAAAACCGTTTTTCAATTTAGGCAAGTGTAGGTTTTTAAAACTAGGAAGGCTGATATAAGTATAATTATAAAAAACGGAGTAGTAATAAAGGGGACTGTCCATAAAATATGTGCGATCGAAATAGGGAGAAAGGATCTAAAATTTTTTACAAAATTGGATATAAGAGTAGAGGGGATAATAAAAATTTTACGTCAACTTTTTAAATGTTTAAAAGTTACATATTTAATTAAATTTTTTTTGTTTTTAAAAATTAAGACTACTGTAATATATCCTACCCTTACTAGTTGGTTTAAGAAATAACGGTCAATTTATAAAACTATTAGTGAATGCAATCAAAATGACATTTTGAATTTTTCTTATATCCACATTTGCCTAAATGAAAAATTTCACATCTATATAACTATTTCAAAAAAAAAATCGTAAAGCAATTTTCAAAAATGGGGTTTGAAGCTTATACATGGTACTATACGATAAAATTTTGCAAATTGAAAAAAAAATTTTTGGTCAACTAAAAAAAATTTTTGAAAAATGACCAAAAATAGCCATTTTTGTACATTTAAAGCAGTATTACAAGAAATTCTGACGTGATGGGCTATTTTGGAGGTCGGATTCGAATTCTATACGTCAAAAAAGCTGTAAGAATCAGCTTCCACTTTTCCAGTAACAGAGAACTAAGCTAAAATTTGTAGGCCTGTATAATACTTTTGCAGGATAAGCACTTGAACAATATGTTGGATTATTTATATAAATTACCTTTATCAATAGCGACTATTTTCATATTATAAATTGATTTTATTTCTCTATCTAGATGATCCTCTTTTTTTTTTAATGATCCTTTATAAAAAATAATTCCAGTATTCATTTCTATTTCAAATAAACTGCTGTCTCCGTTACCATCATCAACAATTTTTAATACAAAGGTTCCATTAATATTATCATCTAAATCAAAGACTAAAATTTTATTTTTCATAATTACTTGTGTTCTCGAAGGGCTATTTTCAAATATATACCCTTCATAAGAGTTTGAATTAAATACTGGTGCATTGTCATTTTCATCGTCAACAATAACAACAACCTAAAATTAAATTTTATATTTATTCTTCAGAAAAAAGTAATTTCATCAACATATATACTGTGCACGCAATTTAACTATATTTTTATTATATATTATATAAATTTTCTTTTAATATCGAAATTATATATTTTAAAATGAGTCAAGATGATATACGTTTTAAAATAACAAATAATAATAATAATAAATTGACATTTGTAAGACCATGTGTAAATCTCTCTAGTTGTATTATACGTTATATAAACGCGCGTTACATACGTGAATTGTTTCAATTTCAGTAAAGGTTTCTGCTGTGATTGTAATATTATAATTTTCTTTTTCTTCTCGATCCAAGGAATGATTTGTATAAAGAAATCCATCATTAGTTATTGTTATTTCAGAAACATTGTCTCGATTATTAATATAAAATTTTACGTTTTCATTTAGTTTGGATTTTAAAGATGAATTAACTTGCCCAATGTATCTAGTATTTGAATTCTCCCTTATATGAAAAATTTGTGTACTTTGCCTATAAGAGAAAAAAATGATTTTATTGAAAAATATTACTTTACATAAAAGTATTTTTGCATTTTTATTACGCAAAATGTATATACATGTTTCTGCGATAACAGTGAGATAGTCGCAGGTCAACAACAACGTAGAAACTGCAGTATAGTCTTGAAAATATAATGTTTCATTTCTTTTGATTTTTGAAATATACACTGTAAAAATTTTGGCGAGTTGACGGACTCGAGAGTTGGGGGTTTTAAATTTTTCGAGTTAAATATCAACTCCAAAAGAGAGTTAATGTTGGCATTTGTGTGTTAAATTTTAACCCTATTTGTTTAAAACTCCCCAATGGGTGCGCGCGACTTTTATAGAATCCCCAGGAGAGTTAAAATTTAACTCTTATTTTTTTACAGTGTATTACTCTCGGAATGCGTATGTATATTTGATACGCGTATATTAAAATATTTATAATATATAAAAATATATTTTTGTATTATATAAAATAATAATTTTTGTATATTTTAAAATTCCGAAATTCGATTTTTAAACTCACATTTTTGATGTTGTATTTTTTCTTTTATCAACATTGTCGTTGTCCAGCTTGATGCTTTTTAATTCAGAGTTTATACTTATAGTCACATTAGTTAACAAAATAATATTATTGTTCTCAATAATAACTGCCTCAAATTCGTAGAAATGGTTTTTGTATTTTCCAATTTGGTCAACAACAGTTATTTCCCCAGAGCTTTCCTCTATAGCAAAGGGAACTGTAATATGTAAAATTTTAATGATATTATAATTATAATAACAAGCCAAATATAAATGAAATATAGATAATGCGACATTAATAAATATTTAATAATTTATTCCATTTTAAAGCTTAACGGGCTCAAAAAATGACTCTTTTGTGAATAATAATAGATATTTTTCACTCAAATACATGCTTTGTGTTACATATAATATTCTAATCTATTGTTTCTTTAATTTTTTTCAATTCCAAATTAAAAGTAAATCATACCTCCGTCTTTATAACTATGAAGAAGATCAAACAAATATTTATCTTTCATTACATTATTTGTTAAAATATGTCCTGCAGTACTTCCAATAGGAGCATCTATCTGAATCCAAAATTTGTAAGGTGCCCCAATAAATTTTAGACTTTCTGACTGAAAAACTAAATGAAAATAATCATAATAGAATATAGAGTAAAACAACAACTTTTCCTAAAATTATAGGAATATAAAAATTAAACTTGACTATACGATGGGAAAAAAATGATGTTGAAAATTCTGAAACTTACATAGAGGAC
The DNA here is from genome assembly GCA_032873175.1 of Leptopilina drosophilae. Taxonomy (NCBI): domain Eukaryota; kingdom Metazoa; phylum Arthropoda; class Insecta; order Hymenoptera; family Figitidae; genus Leptopilina; species Leptopilina drosophilae. The sequence continues at coordinate 8,211,863 of CM065481.1, forward strand.
ATGCATATAGCTGAGAAACAGCAATAATGTATTGCTGTCTTTAATAAAATACAGTACAGTACAATACAGTACCTACACTGCATATATATATATATGTCGTAGGCCGATAGACAAATCAGGCCGTTAGCTAAAAGCCTAGAGGATTCGCTAATGGCCGGCCAGTAGACAAAATGAAATTCTTATATTCTTTTTACTTCTACTTGTCTAGAAATATCAGGCCGTTGGCTAATAGCCTGACAATATTTAGGCCATTAGAAGAAACACTGTTTTAAACGTATAATTTAATTAAATATAATGAAATTAATAATTTTTATTTTTATTAAATATTATTATTATTATATATTATTATAAGATAATAATATATAGCATATCATTTGTCAAAATAAATTAATTTAAAACATTTGATTTCTAATTATATTTAAAAACCTGCAAAGTCGTACATGTAATCAAAATAAATTATAATAAACATCGCTTAGTTTCATTAATGTGTTTGTAGAAGTAGGTTTACAAAGCAGAATAGTTTTGAAATTTAACTTCAGTTTCTGAATAATACTTGTTTGAGTTAGTCGAAAAAATTAGTTCAGATATTGTCGATCGCGCAGAGTTTGAAGTCTCATTAAAAAATTATTATGCAACAAGGAGCACTAGTAATAGGTCTGTGTGGAATAAGGTGCATGAAGAGATTGTTATCACATCACTCCGGGAAAGTGCAGAAAAAAAACTAAAACAAAACCATCACTATCATTATTCGAAATTATATGAACTCATGACAATCGGTGATAAAACGCGAGTAATATTGAAAAGAAATGACCCTAGTGAACCGCTAATAATTATGGTAGCAATCAAAGACTATTATGAAAAACTTTTGGAAGCTCATGTTCGTACAGCTGCTTAAATTTGTCTACTGGCCTAAAAATGGTTAGACCAGTAGCCATCTCACAATTTTGTTATATAACTGCCTGATTTTGTCTACTGGCCGGCCATTAGCTAGTCGCCTAGGCTTTTAGCTAACCGCCTGATTTGGCTATCGGCCTACGACATATATATATATATATATATGGTTGAAAACGAAACTATACACCGCCAATATAAATAGGTCAGAATTGGTCATATATTATTTATGGCAGTATCAAAGTATATTGTTTTTTCAGTGTACAAGAATGAAAATTAAATTTCTTATTATTTTAATTTTCAGTATATCTATAAAAGGAATTTGGTTTCAAAGGACAATTGTAACAAATTATAACAATAATAATAATAATAATAGAGTTACAATTATAACCACATGTAACTTGTGTGTGTGTGTGTGTGTGTGAGTGGCAAATTACAAGTTGTAGCTTTATAATGTTGTGCTAGTCCTTAAATATTTTCCTAAAAACTACATTTGCTATATGTAGTGTTGTGTTTTTCTCAAGTGGGACATGATTTTGAAATGATAATTTGTATATATATATTTGTAAAACAAATAATAATAAAATATACTGACCAGGTGATTGAATTATATTTATTGTAACTACAGCCAGAGAGAAACGTTTTTCACTAGGATTCAAAGGATTATCCATAGCTTCTACAAAGATGATATACTTGCCAACTGTTATTGGACTTTGCGTTACAGATATTTCTCCAGTAAGAATATCTACTGCAAAAGGAGATGTCATATTCTCTGATCTTTGCAAACGATAGGAAACTAATCCATTTTTGCCTTCATCTTTGTCAATGGCAGTAACTTTTCCCAAAACTGCTCCAATACTTGAATTTGATGAAGATGTTAATACATAATAGTTGCTTGGTAAAAAAATTGGATTATTATCATTAACATCAAGAATCAGTAACTCGACATTTGCAAATGTTGAAGAACCTTCAGTTGGTGGTGGAGGTGAACATGAAACATTTGAAAAATGAACCTCATTATTCGTATTTGAAATATAATCTGAATTGGACTTTTTAAATGCGTAAACTTTCATTCTTATGATGGATCGTTTTTCTCTATCAAGAATTGATGAATTTCTCACAATTAACCATCCTGAATTTGGATCAACCAAAAAAGCTCCAGAATGATCATCTAATTCATATATAAATTCTTCATTTTGAACTCTATCATCATGAGCAACTACTTGCAAAACACTAAAACCATTTGGCAAGTTTTCTACAATGCTAATATTATAAAATTCAATTTCAAATTTAGGACTAATTTTTTCCAGCTGTGATTCATCTAAAGATGGTTTTAAGGAATTGAATAATTGTAAACCACCACTTTCAACTTGACATTCTGAAAAATGAAAAAACACAAATTCTTAATATTAAACAAAATACTTGCAAGTGTTACAAGTGCGCAACACACTAGTACTTTCTATAAATGGCACTTGAAATAGTCAAATCTCGAGACACACAAGCTATAGTGTTGTACACCGATGATACTGTTGATATATAATTTGCTGATTGTAAAATTGAAAAAAAAATTGCAAGTTTCTTTAAATATATTTTTCATGTCAGAAAAAAGGTTTGGTAATTAATAACAATTATTTGTTTAAAAAATAACTAAAATATAGAGGTGTGCAAAATTCGAATTGGGAATAATTCGAATCGAGCTAGCCAATTCGAAGTTTCGAATTTCGAATTGGCCGATTCGAATCGAAAGTAAATCTAGTCGAGTCGGCCAATTCGAAATTCGAATTTGGAGTTTCGAATTGCACAACTTAACTCGGTTATTTAATTCGCACAATTATTTTGACAGAAAAAAAGAATTTTTGGATAATTTAAAAAAATCATTTTTTGGGGAATTTTAATTTATAATTTTGAATCTTGTTTGTGTATGTATTTGAATTTTTGAAAATATTGAAAACATTGAATATCGAACATATTGAAAATAATTAATTTCTTTGCAAGAATTCAATTATTTTTAATCAAAATTTTAATAAAATTTTAGGAATAAATACAATTATTTTCTAAAATTTTAATAAATACTTAAAAAAAATTCAATTATTTTCTTAAATTGTAAAATTTTTGAAAAAAATTCAATTATTTTCCAAAAATTCCACGAAAAAATTCATTTTTTAATTCGTTATAGAGTATATCTCATAAGAATTCAGTTATTTTCTAAAATTTTAATAAATCCTTTAAAATAATTTTATTTTATTTATAAACAGTAAAATTCTTTGCAAAAATTGAATTATTTTTAATACAATTTTAATCGAATTTCTCGAAAAATGTCATTATTCTTAAAATTTTATTAGAATTATTTTATAAAAATTGATTTAAAAATGAATTTCAGTTAAAATTTTAGATTAAAATTAAATATTAAATGCAATGTAGCGTGAATTTTTAAAAATAATTCAATTTTGAAAAAGTTTAATTGAATTTTGCAAATATTATTTTAAGTTTTTATTTTTTAATATTTATTTAATTGGAGAATTTAGGAATATTTGAAATTTCGTAAAATTGAATATTGTAAACTAATGGATTTGAAAATTCTCAAAGAACTTTTTCGAAAATTGTTAAGAATAATCGATTTAAAGAAGAATTTTATTTAAAAATTCTTGGAAATAATAAATGAATTGATAATGATTGTATCAGTCGATTATTTTTAATTATTAGAAAACTTGAAGATATTGATCACTCCAAGTGATATAAGGCTATATAATACTCGGAGTGATCGGTTATGATATGAAAAATTGAATTTATAGTTTAAAGTAAAATGTTCTCTTATTTGACTCGGACTGGTTTTATTTTTGTCAGTAATTGGTCCGTTAAGTCCGTATTTTTAAAAACATTCACTGGTTCGAATACTGTTCACTTTCAACACATTATTGGTATGTTACAATTCTTTTTACAAATAATATAATTTCTTTTGGTATGTTAGTTTTTTTGGTATGTTAATTATATATTAAAATTATAGAATTAATAAAAAATATATTGACATTTTTAAGAAAAAGTTTCTAAGTACTAGATAGATGTATTATGAATACCAGCCTACTAATTTTAGGTTAGGATTTCTGTCAAAATGATTGTGCGAATTAAATAACCGAGTTAAGTTGTACAATTCGAAACTCCGATTTTCGAATCGGCCAATTCGAAATTCGAACTCGGAGTTTCGAATTAGCTTGTTCGATTCGAATTTACTTTCGATTCGAATCGGCCAATTCGAAATTCGAATTCGAAGTTTCGAATTAGCTAGTTCGATTCGAATTTACTTTCGATTCGAATCGGCCAATTCGAAATTCGAACTCGGAGTTTCGAATTAGCTTGTTCGATTCGAATTTACTTTCGATTCGAATCGGCCAATTCGAAATTCGAATTCGAAGTTTCGAATTAGCTAGTTCGATTCAAATTTACTTTCGATTCGAATCGGCCAATTCGAAATTCGAATTCGAAGTTTCGAATTAGCTAGTTCGATTCGAATTTACTTTCGATTCGAATCGGCCAATTCGAAATTCGAATTCGAAGTTTCGAATTAGCTAGTTCGAAATTCGAATTCGAAGTTTCGAATTGGCTAGTTCGATTCGAATTATTCCCGATTCGAATTTTCTGTTGTCGAGTCGAATAATTTTCAATTCGACTCGATTAAATGCACACCTCTACTAAAATAACAACAACAATATAAGCAAAATCGTTATGTCATTTATCAAGTTGACAATTATCAAGTAAATTCATCCGGATATATTTCGAAAAAAATTACATGTTTGCGTTGGTGTACTACAAATAATAAAGTGGGTAATTTTTATATGTTAAAAGCAGGAAAGTTGAACACAGGGAATTACAGAATCGTCATGGTGTAATCATCATCATATATTTTCAATAAAACGAATAATTATTTACATTTTACGTATTTAAACTGAGTTTAGTAGTCTAAGGTTAATTAATTGAAAAAAACAAATGACGTGAAAAAAGTAAAAAGTTGAAATGGCTAATAATTTGTTTAAAAAATTTGTTTTCTTTGTGCATCATATGGTGTATAATAATCAATTTTACATGGTTGCTTATTGTAAAAAAGAAATTTTTTATTATTTTGTCTGGCCCACCAAGAAAATATTTCGTTCTTGAATGTTAAATTTAAAAATTCTACAAGTATCGACTTTTACTGAAAAATTTGGGGAAAAAAATTGTCAATAATTGTAAAATCCAAATTTCCAATAGGAGTATATCTATCTGAATAAAAGAAAATTTGTAATGGGGCACCAATATAAATTTTAGACTTTCTGTCTTGAAAACTAAATGAAAATAATAACAATAACAAATTTAATAAAAAATATTTTAAATAATTTCAAATACGCCGGTTATTATTTTTAAAATGTTTAAATTATATTTTGAATAATTCATGTTTTGTAAAAGAATAATAATATTTAATATTAATATTCATTTATTCTTACCCCTTGCATTAAAAGAATTCAATTTTATTAGCAAGTAAAATATAGCCATTTGCCAGAAATAGTAACTATTTCGTCGATGTAGAGCATGTACTATATTGTTTCTTTCATTCCACATATTTACTCGAATTTAAAATCTGAAAATGAAAAATTATTGCAACATTTTTTTAATTTTCCATTTTTCCAACGAAAAAGGAAAAAAGTGTAACTCTTGTGAGTTTTGATGTATAAGATATTTGTCTTGGGAAATGTGTATTAAAAAAGTGTTCTTATAGAAATGTATAGGTTTTTTCATTATGGGTTTATTTAAGATTATCTCAGTACAGTTGTTTAGTGCCCTATTATTACAAGTAACCACTAAATAACCTAAATTACACTCTAAATCTGAATGTGTGAAAATTCACTTATACTGTAAAAAAGTGAAATTTCACATATTCAGATTTACAGAGTAGTGTAATAAACTGCAAGAAGGGATAATGTTGTATAAAAAGTATTAAATGAATTGAGAATGAAATTGTGGAAATTTTCCAAATATTTCAACATTATTCAAAAAATTATTTCACAAACTTTTAGTCCAAATTAAACCATATGATGAAAATGACAGGTATTTGAAAATTGTCACAAAATTGGTTATATATATATATATAAGAGATGTATATATTACAAGATAATTATTTCTATTACATTCACAAGTCAATTATATGTTTACAAAAAAGAGAGAAATGGCGAATAAACAACATGAAACGAAAATATTTGTATGCTTCCATTTTTTTGAGGGAAAAAAGGAGATTGCCGCGGAATAGACAAATTCAATATGTGTAACATTCTATTAGAAAGGTTGCAACAAATATGTGTATTGCTAAATAGCAGTCGCTTATAAACATATACTATTTATAGACTTGTACAATTATAAAATTCATTTACTATAAGACAAGGTCTCTTAAAAAATTTATTACATTGTAACTCTAATTAATAATTCAATAAATAATATAAAATTTAAATTTGAAATTTCCTTCCAAAACTAAATTTAATATTATAATAAAAGATATTTATTAAATTTAAAAATCGAATAAAATAAAAATGGTAAAAATTATCATACCCTTTAATGTTGATGCGCACAATGTTGATTCGAGGAAAAATTTTCAACACTCTTTTTAACTTTACAAAAAAAACCATATCTTTATAAAATACATACTTGATTCGTATGTAAAGCCACTTGTAAGATCAGCAGTACTTGATCACCGTACTGCGGTGCATTTACATTCACCTGTGCGCGCGTGAAATCGCAATGTTGGTCCGTTTGGAAACTTTCTTTCCTGGTCAACATTTACAATAAAAAAAATCAAATATAACGTATACATGACAAAAAAAAGGTGAGCAAAAAATTACAAATTGGACAACAAGATATACTGACAAAACACAGATGATTAAATTTTTGTTAATTTTTTCGTATATTTTTCTATTTCAATACGTGTGGAGGGAATATAGCATCATAATCTTTTTTTTCAAAAGAGAAATGTTGTTACACTGTACTAATAAAACTGTATATATTTTTATTTTTAATAAAGGTATTTGTGATATTAAATTAGACTTTCTCTAAACCTTGACAAAAAGTTGTCAAATTTTACAATTTTTTATTAACATTTGAGAAATTTTTATTTAAAAATTGGATTTATTAAATTTTATGTAAAATAAAGGTTAACGGAATAAAAAAATGAAGGTTTTTTATGGCGTAAAAAGATTAAAGATTAAGATTTCATTTTTACTAAAATTCAAAAAATGCAAAAAAGGGTATCTTTAAAACGATTTTTCTCAAAAATGGCTA